>JAOTQR010012848.1:0-17856 GCA_025774065.1 Solanum ossicruentum
TTTTGAATGTTTTAAAAAAAATTCGGTACCTTCAAAATTTTTGAGATTATTGGTTATTTTTGCAATCATGGATGGGATTATCTAGCAGTGTTTGTTATGATAATGTGAAGGCAAGTTGATGGTTGAAGCATGACCTGTGAGTCTATATTTGATTGTGTATGCAATACCATGTATGTGTGAGCTTATTTTGACGCATTCATATATTATGTATAGATTCAGAACTTGCCTTATTACTTTATGATTGGACTAGTGATTTTGTTGGATTGGGAAAGGATCTTAGGCCATTGTTCTTTTAGTGAAGTCCACTTTTGTCTTAATAACCTACCAAATATGATAGTTTATCCCTTGTCCAAATTGTTTGAGTTTTTTTATGTACCTATTCTTTCTTGATACCGAGCTAGCCTAGTCTTGTTTTATGAAGTACCTTGATATTGGCCTTGGTCTATCTTCGAACATGTTAAAACGATGATTGAGGATAAAAGCCTAAATTGAGGGTGGCCCTTACTGTGGTAACTAATGAAAATAAGGTGGTTAGTTGGGAAAGAAAGAAAGAATGAGGAAGTCATGTGTCGAGTGAAAGAAAAGAAAAGAAAAGTTGTTATGGATTGAAGAGAATAGCAAAAATGAGTTTAAGAATGAGGCACAGTTGAAAGAGAGAAAGAAAACACCCGGGAAAAGCTTAAAAAGGATGAATAAGGATGGATTTAATGAAAATTGTTGAGTTATGAAGGTAAGAGTGTTGATAAACAAGGATTAACGATAGCTTTTGCTCACTACTTCCCTAAAATACCATACCAAAGCCCCATGAGCCTATGTTAGAAGCCATTTAGTCCTAAAGTGATCCGAATTCATGTTGTCACTAGTATGAAGTTGAGTATAGAGGCAAGCCTACGGTGTTAGTCATTTTGCATGAATTTCATTTGTGAGAGTGAGAATGCTTGCACATTCCCTGAACTTTAAATGCACTTTGAGTGAGGAAGAGGGACTTATTTTCTATGAGGGCATTTGCGCTATATAATGCATATGACTAACTCTATGATTGTGGATTGTTGATACTTCTTCATTTTTCATAATTGGATTGCTGGATAAATCTTTGTGTTTGGTTTGCTTAGTAGCTTTGCAATCAAGTTTTAAAAGTAAGAGTTAAGTACCTGAATTGAAGTTAAATGATGTATATGCCATTAGAGTAGCTACTATGTGTTTCTCATTGTCTTCTTAGATTGAGTCGTCACTTGAGGACAAGCAACAGTTCTAAGTTGAGGGTATTGATATGCTGTCAAAATATAGCACATTTGAGACCTAAAACAAGGGATTTTGCGAGTTCTTAATGCGACTTTTTATTGTTTTCATATGTTTTTATGTTGTTATTGCAGAAAAGATAGGTTGGCAGATTTTGGGAGAAATTGTAGATTTTTCTGAAGTGCAGGATATACGATCCATCTTATAAGTCATAGCCCAAGCTACGAGTCGTACGATGATCTCGCAACAAGAAATAGTGAGCAAAACCCAAAAATCAGCTAAGTGAAGATCAGTCTAATGAGGACACTGTATGAGTCATAAGTCTCACTACAACTCGTATAGGTGAGTTCGTAGCAAGAAACAGAGAGCTAAAAGTTTGAATCAAGAAATGAAGGCCTTGGCTATGAGAGGAGTATATGAGTCGTAGCCTAAGCAATGACTTATATGAGTGGGTCATAACAGTCAGGCCCAAAATGCAAAGGGCCAACTATCAAACCCTGATTACGACTCGTAGGTTACCCTATGAGTCGTATCTGTGCGACGTACCTACTGCCAGTTGTCTTTTATATTCAATTTTTAGGGTTAAATTGTAAATAGCATAAATACTTAATGATAGGTTTTTTAAGAGAGAGCTGATAGGCAGCTGATACATTGAATATTTCAGAGAACACTTTGAATATTCTTACGATTTTTCTAGGGTTTAGTGTATATTCTCCCTTTCAATTTGAAAACCCACTTTTGGGGATTGCAAAACTCACACTTTATTCATTTTCCATTAATCAAAGCTTGTGGTTTGCTACTTGTGTTGTCCTTGTTCTTCAAAGTTTTCAGTAAACTCTCAACTATATCTTCTATTTGCATTTTTATTGATTTTGCCTTAGCGATGAGCAGCTAAGCACCCATAAGTTGAGATTGTAGGAACCATGAGTAGTTGACTTGAAACAACCTAGACTTTGTGCATTTCTGTGGTTGGGATTTTGCATGTAATATTTATTTTCTTTCAATTTGATTGTTGTTTGGTGGTGGCCAACACCAAACACCGCCTACAATCATGATCCCAACGAAGGTAGTAATGAATAGGAAAAGGGAAGTAAATGACAGGATTTAATTGATGTATTCTTCTCTAATCAACCAAACCTGACCAAGGGGAGGTTGCTGGGATAATAGGTAACGGTTAGTTAGCACACCATGGTTGCCGACCAAGCGCTATGGTGAAATTCGACCTTCACCTTCACAAGAGGGCTAGAAGAACCTAAGTTACCATCTGCATATGAATTCCCAATTATAGTTATGTTGTCCAGGGTAATTGTCTTAACGAATCATGGGGAATATAATTCCCAAGTTGTCCCTAAATTTTAGTGCCTTTTCGCGTAGTTAGTTTAATTTTTATTTTTGTTCTCGAATTACAAAATAACCCCCCTCCCCATTTAGAGATTTTAGTAATCAATGCTTAAAATTATTTATAGTGGATCTCTATAATCAAGCCCCATATTCCATATGGATTTGACCCAAACCTCTGGTTAGCTTAATTGCTAATAACGATCACTTTCTTATTGAAGCTTGAACATCATCAATAATCAATCAACATTTCATAAGACCCCAACATAATTTATAATGAAAATCCATAATTAGAGATATCAAGAGAAGAGACAACTTTAAAACATGTAATTTTCATGAAAATTGAGAATGGATAAAACCCACATACCTTAAACTTGATTTTCTTGGTGTAGACTTGATGGAGACTTGAAGCTTGAATGGATTTCTTGAGATCCGGAATTAATCTTGAGGCCCTTGAATTTGGATGGGAATTTTTGATAAAATGTTTGAGAGGTTTTAGAGAGGGTTTTTGAGTGACATGGAATTGGAAAATGGCTAAGTATAAGATATTTCGGGGGTAAAAGGGCATGGGGCCATGAACAATGCCTTAGGCCAAAACAAGAAAATTAAGGAAGTGATAACACTGCTCTGCAATGGGTCCACATCACGGAGCCATCGCGTACCCATACTATTTTGTGAAAAGTTAGAGAAAATCATTTTTTTCCTAAGAGTCTTCTGAAATCCGAGTTATACCCACATTTCACTCAATTTTTCCCCCTGATGAAGAATATGAAGTTGATATCTGATATCACAAATGAATTTTGAGATATATGAAAATTACTATTATGGGCATTTTTGAAGCACATTTTGGGGTGTTTCAATATCTCATCCTTGGGAACATTCATCCCTGAATGTCAAAGATAGTTATATGAGAGTTAATCATGAAGATTTCAGCCTGACATGAATGCAACAATTACACCTAAACATTATTTTCAAAAATCTAGACATGAATGTCAAAAATCATCATAAACTTATTACCATAAAAATCAATGAATGCAACATCATATGAGTGCTGAAACATAGGACTTGGAATCATAGAAGGGACTTAGTTTGCTACTTAAGCTTTAATAGAGAGAAAGAGTTATGGATATCGCCCTTTTATTTCGGATCTGGCTTCTCAAGTGACGCTTTCGACTTGTCAATTTCCCCAAAGAACCTTGACAGGTGCTATATCTTTGTTCCTCAACTTTTCCACACGCCCATCCAATATCTCCACTGGGATCTCCTCTTAGGTCAACTCACCCATCACAACACCCACAAAGTCAAAGAGTTCTATAACACTTCGATCACCAATACATCTCCTTAATATAGATACACAAAAGATCGGATCACACCCTTCATGGATGGGGCTTTCAAGTGAACCAAACCATCAACACAAGCACACATAATCTTCCTTGGAACCTAAGGGTACAATCTCCCCCTTGGAAAAAAAACCCCACTTCAGTATCTTCCACCAAAGCATTCAACTCTAGCAAGGCGGGATCAAGGTCTTGCTTTAACTTGACCTCATCAACCAAAGAAGATTTGAAACCATCAAAACTACTACACTACCATTCTCAACTTCATCCAACCTCATTCCCAACCTAGCCAACTGGTGTACTTTTCTAACCACCTTTTTGTTACCCCAGATTCACACCTTTCATATTTAACAAACAACCTCTCATATCTCAAGATTTGCAACATCACCCTCAAATGACTCACAGGCTCTTCTTCATTCTAGAAATAAATCAATTTACCATCCATAAATTACTACACACATATCAAGATAGGGTTTAAATACCTTATTCATAAGATCCATAAACATGGCTGGTGCATTAGTCAAGCCAACGTACATTACCACAAATTTCAAATGCCCATACCTGAACTAAAAGGCCATCTCAGGAACAAAAACCCACACTCTCTCACCCTCACTTGGTTGTACTTGAACCAAATATCAATATAGAGAAGTGTGAAACGACCCCAAAAAGAGTCCGAAAATGTGCCCTGAAAATATTTAGAATTGTAATTTACATATATCGAAAAATTCATGTGTGATATGAAAAATCCAGCTTCATATTCTTTTTTAGGGAGAAATATTGAGTGGGGAATGGGTCTAACCTCGATTTTAGGGCAACAGTATCAAAATCCAAAAATCGCAATAATGCAATTTCCATTGAGCATTTGCGCCCCTGGCGTGACACACCAAAGGCACGCCATAGTCTTTAAAATGTGCCAGGTTTTCCATTTCAGTACAAGGCCTTTGGGTCTTGGGCATAGGCCTTCCCATACATGAAAATACCTTTACTTAAGTTATATTTCACCTTCATATCATTCAAGACATTCCCAAAACATCATATTATTCAAGACATTCCCCAAAACCTTCTCAAACATTTAGAGTATTATTTCACCTCAAAATTAAGTGTCCAAATCTCTTCTAGATCTTAAGGAATTCACTCAAGCTTCAAGTCTCCATTAACATCTCATCAAGGAATTCTCTAAAGTCAAGGTTTGTGGGTTTCAACCATTGAATCATTTCACCCATGGTGCCTAAGCTTCCTTTTTATCAAAATTGCATGATTTAAAGTTGATTTACTCATGGGTCTTAGTTAATATGAATTTCACTGCACACTATGCTGGATTTTCATGAAATTGTGATTGTTTTAACATGTTTTGAGCTATATATCAAAGATCTATTGTGAGATTTGATAAAGGGTTTTGATGTATATTGCAAGAGGGTGTTACCAAGAGTTGGTGTGTGGTTTTATATTGAATTTACTTGCATGATTTCACTCTTTAATTGCATGATTTTATACTAGTATTGCAGACCCACCAAGTTTTTGATAAAATGTCTGATTCATTTATCTTGAGTAGTTGAAGGCATAATACTTGGCATAAGAGTTAAGTGACATTATGATGATAAAAGACATGTATATATGTGTTAGATTCATGAAATACATTTATGGTGTTGCAAGTTGATTGCCTTATTGAGGGGGTATCAAGCCTCAATCACATTGTCGAGGGGGTGTCAAGCCTCGATTGCCTTGTTGAGGGGATATCAAGCCTCAATCATCTTGTCGAGAGGGTATCAAGCCTCAGTTTCCTTGTTGAAGGGGTACCAAGTCTCAATCATCTTTTCGGGGGATGGTATGCCTGTACTACCAATTGAAGGGCATGTACCTCAAACACTTTTTCAAGGCAAGTGGTGTATTGGAGTTCGAGAATGGAATGTTGGGTCTATGGTGATGGTCTATCCTTACATATGTATTTGGTTCTATATAAGTATATGATTTTACTAGCATCGTTTACCATAAGCATTGTTCATGCATGCCATGTTGCTATCATACTATCACTTGCTTATGATTATGCATTTCGATTAGGTTGCCCATCTCTTGTTGCATTACATTCTACATAGTATATTCAAATGTACTAATGCATACTTTATGCCTACATGATGTTACTATGTAGGGATCAGAGCTCCATTTGGTCATCGTCCTCCTCCACGTGGCTAATGGTATCTATTCAAGCTAGTTGTTGAGTCCTCCATTCCAAGGAAAATGTCTTTGATCTTATGCTATGTCTTGAGAGTCACTCTTTCTTTAATGTATGCTTTGATTATGAGGGTGAGCCCGGTTGCTTGTCTTGGCCACTACTAAGTATCTATGTAGTAGATGTGTAATTATGCTCTCAGCTTGGACTCTCTTGTCTCTTGATTTTTATATTATGAATGTTCTCTCTTAGTACTTTTGCCCTTGTTTCTATTCGTTCAACGCAATTTAATTGCTTCTGCCACCAAGGATATGTAATGATATGCGAAGACGCTTGTTTAGGGTTTCTTCGGATTCCCCATTCGCCCTTCACGACTAGGCCTAGGTTTGGGTCATGAAAAAAATGATATCAGAGCACTAGGTTGTTAAGTCCCGACCTTTCAACTCACCACGTTGATTAGAGTCTTATTCACAGTTGTGTTGTGCACCATAATTATGAGTAAGAGGCTATGGGATGTTTAATGAAATATTTCCCTTCTTCATGGTCAATGTCATGCTATAGAGTGAAGGTAAGGTTTTTACCCCTAATGATTATTCTTTGTTATGCTAGATCATACCTAATGTAAGAAAAAGAAGAGCCTGCTCTCCTGAAGAACACCAACTCATGAAGAATTATAGGATGCGCTTACCATGTTTGCTCATGTCGTGGCTAATCAAATCAACTAAAAGGCCCAAGCCCCTCATGTTTCTACCTCAACATCTCGATGAAGGGCTTCATGAGGATGAACCCACTAGAGTTCTATAGGTCTAAGGTGGATGAGGACCCCCAAGAATTTATGGATGAGGTGTACAAAGTGTTGGCTATCATAGATGTTAGGTCGGAGGTGAAGGCGTAATTGGCGCCATACTAACTCATGGGTGTGGCCCAAATAAGGTTTACTCAATGGAAGAAGGAGAAGGGGAACAACAATGTGATATTATGGGAGGAGTATAAGGCAGCTTTCCTCAACTGATTCTTTCCTCTTGAGCTTAAGGAGGCAAAAATGATTGAGTTCGTAAATTTGAAGCAAGGATCTATAAGTGTGAGGGATTACGCCCTCAAGTTCAACCAACTCTTTAAATATACTCCGCACTTGGTTGCCGACCCAAGGTCTAGGATGAAAATGTTCGTGATGGGTGTATCCGATTTGGTGAATGAGGAGTGTCGGGCCGCTATGTTGATTAATGACATAGATTTGTCTCGCTTGATGACCTATGCCGAACAATTGGAGGGGAGAAATTGAGGAAGAGAAGGGGTTGTGAGGCTAAGAAGGCCTAATTTGATGGTGATATCTAAGACCAGGAGTCCTAAGATGCCTCAAACAAAATGTTAACTATTGATAGGATGCCTAACTCAAAATTGCATGATGACAATGAGGGGAGAACTAATCCAAAGTGTCTGAGGTGTGGGAGGCACCATGTTGGCCCATGCTTGAGGAAGACTAATGCTTGTTATGGTTGTAGCAAAGTGGGTCACAAGCTAGTTGAGTATCTATATGCACGAAGAAGGCGTAAGGGTAGTCGATTTCAAGAACAAGATGGTCATGTGAATCAAGTGGCTCAAGGTGACCAAGGGGGTGCTTCATGACATAATCGGTTCTATGCTCTTCAAAGGAGGCAAGGGGTAGATGAGGTCCCCGATGATGCCACTGGTAAGTTGAAGGTTCTTCTCGAGTTTATTGTGCATGCTTTGATGGTTCCAGGTCCCTATTCCTTTCATTATACCCTTTGTTGCCAGTAAGACCCATTTGTATCCCAAATGATTATGTGAGTCTATTGTGCTAGAAGTTCTATAAGGGTCGTCCCAGGTTGTTATTGCATAGAGTCGAGTCTTGTGATTTTGGTTGAATTTGGTTTGATGGGTTGGAGTTCATAGGGTGGTTTGGCCAATTGAATATCATGCTTCCAATGAGTGTAGTAACCGTAAGGTTTTAATGTGATGGATAATGATGGATGATCTATTCGGTCAATTACAATGGGCTAGTCATTTCTCTAAGCTTGATCTTGGGTTCATGTTTTGTTCCGCAAGTGAGGATTAGGGTAGGTAATATCTCTAAGTGTCATTTCGGACTAGGAGTGTGCATTTTGAGTATTGGTGGAGTTGTTTGGTTGACTTGTGCACTGGCTTTATTTATGGGTTTCGTGAATAGGGTCTTAGAACCCTACCTCTACATGTTTGTGGTGGCCTCTAGTGGAGGAACATCGATTTATTTAGAATTTATGAATCATTTAGGGGTAGTGTTGCAAGTTTTGGGGGATGAGAGGTTGTTTACTAAATATGATAGGTGTTAATTGAGGATAACAAGAAGGTAGTTAAGACCCCTTATTGATTATGACGGGAGTGTGCATTATTCCCTCGGTAAGGCTAATATTTTGATCGATGCACTAAGTAGGGTGCCTAGTGTATGTGTATAATGGTAGCAAAGAGGTAACTAAAGAGGTCCATCGGTTGGCAAGATTGGGAGTTAGGATGGAGGAAGTTGAGAGTGGTAAAGTAGTGTTCCTGATGGTCCCAAAATCTTCTTTGGTTGAGGAGGTCTAGTTTAAGCAAGACCTTGATTCCGCCTTATTAAATTTGGAAGTTTTGGGTGGAAGGATGACAGAGTGGTTGTTGTCTCCCAAGGGGGAGATGGTGGTTTATGGTACCAAGTGGACTATGTGTGCTTAAAGTTATCCATTGGGTTAAGGTTTGTAGGTCCTTATGTGTAGAGGAAGATTGGTGAGGTTACATGCAAATGGGAATTTCCTATGGATATGGACATGGTACGTCCGGTTCTTCATTCTTCTAGGTTGAGGGGATGTGTTGGTGACTCTAGTGCTATAATACTCTTTGAGGTTGTGGGTGTCGTGGGGGATAAGTTAGCTTAGGAGAATGTCCAGGGGGAGGTATTGGTTGGATGGGCGGAGAAGTTAATTGATAAGAATGTAGTGTTTTTCTTCAAAGCCCTTTGGAAGAATCGTCAAGTCGAAAGTTTCTCTCGAGCAACCGAAGTTAGCATAGAAAAGCAATATCCATATCAGCTTCATTTTTCTCAAATTTATGATAATGCATCAAGTCCTTTTTACATGGTTCAAATTCATATATATCATCCTTTATGTCATTTACATTTATTCATGTTTATATTGACAAGTTCACGATGATTTTGACACTTATGTTGAGATTTTGTAAATGGTGTTTTAAATGTGTTGTCGTATTCTTGTTGGGGATGATTTCTTCATGATTACTCTTCTTATGTATGTGTCTTTGACATTCATAGACGAATGTTCCCAAGGGGGAGATATTGAAACGACCCCAAAAAGTACCCGAAAATGTGCCTCAAAAATTCCTGGAATTGTAATTTCCATATATCCCAAAATTCATGCATGATATTAAAAATCTGAGTTCATATTCTTGTTTAGAGGGCAAAATAGAGTGGGCAATAGGTCTAACCCGGATTTTAGGGAAACCGTATTAAAATACAAAAATCATAAAAATGTGATTTCTAGTGAACATTCGCGCCCCTTGGTGACGTGCCAAGGGCGCGCCATAGTGTTAAAATGTGTCATTTTTTCCACTTCGGTCCAAGGCCTTTCGTTCTTGGGCCTAGGCCTTCCCATACGTGAAAATACCTTAACTTAGCAATATTTCACCTTCATATCATTCAAGACATTCCCCAAAACCGTCTCAAACACTTAGACTATTATTTCAACTCAAAATCAAGTGTCCAAATCTCTTCCGGATCTTAAGAAATTCACTCAAGCTTCAAATCTCCATTAAAATCTTCATCAAGGAATTCTCCAAAGTCCAGATATTTGGGTTCAAATCATTTAGTCCTTTTATCCAAGGTGCCCAAGATTCCTTTTTACCTAAATTGTATGATTTAAAGTTGATTTACTCATGAGTCTTACTTATTACGAATTTCATTGCACACTATGTTGGGGTTTCATAAAATTGTGATTGTTTTAGCATGTTTTGAGCTATGAATCTAATATATATCGTGAGATTTGATGAAGGCTTTTGATGTATATTGCAAGAGGGTATTACCAAGTGTTGGTGGGTGGTTTTATGTTGAATTTACTTGTATGATTTCACTCTTGAATTGCATTGTTGTACAGTAGCATTGCACACCCACCAAGTATTTTATAAAATATCCAGTTCATGTATCTTGAGTTTTTGAAGGCATCATGCTTGGCATAAGAGTTAAATGACTATATAATGATGAAAGACATGTGTATATGTGTTGAATTCATGAAATATGTTTATGTTGGTGCAAATTAATTGACTTGTTGAGGGGGTATCAAGCTTCAATTACCATGTCGTGGGAGTGTCAAGCCTCGGTGGCCTTGTTGAGGGCGTAACAAGCCTCAATCACCTTATCGAGGGGGTGTCAAGCCCTGATTTCCTTGTTGAGGGGGTACCAAACATCAATCATCTTGTCGGGGTATGGTATGCCTGTACTACCAATTGAGGGGTACGTACCTCAAACACCCTTTCAAGGGGAGGAGTGTCTTGGAGTTTGAGAATGGATGTTGGGTCTATGGTGACGGTCTATCCCTACACATGTATTTTGTTCTATATAAGAAAATGATTTTAGTAGCATGTTTTACCTTAAGCATTGTTCATGCATGCCATGTTGCTATCATACTATCCCTTGCTTATGATTATGCATTTCGATTATGTCGTCCATCTCTTGTTGCATTGCATTCTACATACTTTGTACATTTAAACATACTAATGCATACTCTATGCCTACTTAATGTTGCCATGTAGGAACTAGAGCTCTATTTGGTCATCATCCTCCTCCACATGGCTAGTGGTATCTATTCAAGCTAGTTGGTGAGTCCTCCATTCCAAGGAAAATGTCTTTAATCTTATAGTATGTATTAGACTAATTGTTTCTTTGTTTTATGCTTTGATATGAGGGTGAGACTGGTTGCCTATCTTGGCTCCTGCTAAGTATCTATTTAGTTGAGGTGTTGTTGGACATGATGTGTAATTATGCTATGAGCCTCGACTCTCTTGTCTCTTGATTTTTATACTATGAAAGTACTCCCTTAGTCCCTTTGTCCTTTTTTCTATTCCTTCAATGCTATTTAATAGCTTCCGCGACCAAGGATGTGTAATGATATGCTAAGAGGCTTGACTAGGGTTCCCCATTCGCCGGTCACGACAAGGCCCTAGGTTCAGATCATAACAAAGTGACTAGCCCCTATCTAGAAGGACATCAAGAAACTCATTAACCACCGAAACTGACTCAATAGGAATGACTTTAGACTCAACACCCCTAACCTTATGAGAAGGTAGGTACAACCCTAAGGGATCAATTTTGGCTTTAAGACAAGAAGTGAATCCACCCTCAACTACCATTTCACAAGTTTTCACTCAAGTATGAATTCATTAGGGAATTGAAATCTAACTCCACGGGTTCTATGATTAATGGAAGCATGATATGCATGCACCTAATCCACCCTAAGAGCAATATCAAATCCCACCATGGCAAGTTCAATAAAATCACAAAACAACACTTTATGCAATAATGACATGGGACAATCCCCTATAGACTTTTCTAGCAACAATAAACTCATCAATAGAGGGGGGAGGGGGGTAGACACCAAAATGGCTCACTATGAAATTCAGGACTCATACATGAAGCTTGTTAGAAACAAAAGGAATAATGAAAGAAATACCGGCACCCGAACTTATTAAAGTGTGCACCTCAAAATAAAAAACCTTTAACATACCAGTAGCGGCATAGGGCAGCTCAACTACCCCTTGCCTCCCTTGAAGAGTATGGAACCGATTATGTCGTAGGGCACTCCCTTATTGATATTCCTGAGCCTTTTGATCAACATGACTACCTTTAACCCTTTTTCTAGCATATGGTCTATCGACTAGCTTGTGACCCTCTTCACCACAACCATAACAAGAATTAGTTTTTCCCAAACATGGACCGTTATGGTTCCTCCCATACCTTTGACACTTGGGTTTAGTTCTCCCACCATTGCCATCTTGAAACCATGAGTTAGACACCCATCAATAGGCAAAATTTTGTTTGGAGCACTGGAGGTCTCTTGACCCTGGAAGCCACTATCAAATTGAGCCCTCTTGAACTCCATATTTCCCCTCTTCCTAAGCTTCTCCCCCTCATGTTGTTTGACATATGTCATAAGCCAGGACAAATCCATATCACTTATAAGCATCATGGTACGACACTCTTCATATACCAAGTCGGATACTCCCAACACAAACTTGTTCATCCTTGATCTAGGTTCAATGACCAATTGAGGAGCATACTTGGAGAGCTTATTAAACTTTAAGGCGTTCTCCATCACACTTATGAAACCTTGCTTAAGGTCATGAATTCAGCAATTTTAGCCTCTCTCAACTCTATAGGGAAGAACTGGTTGAGGCAGGAGGCTTTGAACTCCTTCCAAGGAATAACAGCATGATTTCCCCTCTTCACCTTCCACTATAGAAGCCAAATTTGAGTCATTCCTTTGAGTTGGTAGGCCTCTAATCTTCCTTTTCCTCCAAATTGACCCCAATGATAGATAGCACCTTGTACACCTCATCTATGAACTCTTGAGGATCTTCATCAATCTTGGACCTGGAACTCCAGTGTGTTCATTCTTGTGAAATCACTCACCCTAGAAGCCGAAGTGTGACCATGAGAAGCTTAGGCCCCTTGATTGATTTGATTGGTCATAGCATGGGCCCATATTGTGATGGCATGCTGAAACTCGACTTAAGAAGCCTTTTCTCCTAGAGGGGCTTGGGGAACGGGATAAGTCGGTTGCCCCATGAGTGCATGGCCTCTCCTTGGTCGTCCTCTTTGTAGCAGCATGATCTAGAAAAGCAAAGAGCATTCATTAGGGGAAAAAGCCTCAGCTTACATCCAAAGCATGATAAAGACCATAAAGAAGGGAAACAATTCCTGAAATGCCTCATAGCCTCCCATTCATAGTTGTAGCGCGCTTCACCATCATGAATAAGACTCTAATCAACGCAGTGTGTTTGATCCTGAGGACCATTAACAATCGAGTGCTCTGATACCAAGTTTATCACCACCCAAGCCTAGAGCCTAGATGTGACACGGTGAATGAGAAGTCCGAAGACAACCTAAGCAAGTCTCTTGTTCGTGACATGCACACATCCTTGGTTATGGAAACAAAATAATCAATAACAAGAATTAAGTAAAAAAGGAAGCGAGACTAAGGGAGTATTTTCATAAACATCGAAGCCATAAGATGAGTCAAGCACATAAGCAAAAATACATCATCATATCAAACAACACCTCTAACTTGGAATGGTGTGGGGGCCAAGACACTTCCCGGGCTCACCCTCGTACTAATAAGGATACAACATAAAAAATAGGTCTCACCATAACATGAAATAAAATAGATATTATCCTGGGAGTTAAGGACTCACCAAAGCTTTCTTAGAGAACCAAACTTGCCATGTGGAAGATGATTAAAAGGTGCTTTGGTCCCTACATGGTAATATAATGTAAGTATAGAGTATGCATTAGTACATTTGAATGTACTAAGTATATGGGATGCAATGCAACAAGACATAAGCCAATATAGTCAAAATGTATAATGGTAATAGATAAGTATAATCTTAATATGACATGCAAGATAAATGCTTGAAGAAAAACATGCTTGTAAATCATTCAACTTGTATAGTACATAATATATGTGTGTGAAGGGACCTTAACCGACATAGACCGAGCATGCTACAGCTTGGAATCCGAGGCATGACACCCCCTCAACAAGCTGATCGAGGCGTGGCACCATCTCGACAAGGTGAATGAAGCATGACACCCCCTCGAAAAGGTGACCAAGTGGCACCCTCCCTACAAGGTGACCGAAGCATGACACCCCCTCGACAAGGTGGACAAGGCATGGCACCCTCTCGACAAGGTGACTGAGGCTTAACGCCCCCTCGACAAGGTGTGGTCTACTTACCAAGGTAAACCAAACATGTTAACATGATAACATGAGATAACTTGTGTGACTTGTAAAATCATAGATACCTTCATTAATTCAATTCATACATATAATTCCATGATTATCATAAAGTCAGATCATTTATAAACCATGTAATAGTTCATCAATAACTTGAGAATCCTTGTCAAGACATTTTATCAAACACTTGGTGGGAGTGTAATTCTAGTTCAAAATCATGTAATTCAAGTATGTAATAATATGAGAAAAATCAATGTAAATCAACCCACCAATACATAGTAAAACCCTCATGTAATATACTTTAAATTTCATTATCAAATCTCATAATAGATCACAGTCCGTAGTTCCAAACATGTATTGTCTCAATAGACAAAAACTAATTAGTAGTATAAGCTTCAAGGGGATAAACATGAATAATCAGTAAACATTTCAGAATCCATAACAAGAGATACCCAGAGAAGATACAACTTGAAAATATGCAATTTTCATTAAAATGGAGATTGGGCTCTATGGGTGAAAGGACACAATAAATGAAACCACATACCATTAAGTTGGGTTTTCTTGATGTTGGAATGAAATACTTGAAGCTTGAATTGAGTTCTTAAGATCTAGAATTAAGCTTCAGACACTTGAATTTGGATAGGAATTTTTGATAAAATGGTTGAGAGGTTTTAGAGTGATATGGAATTGATGACTATATAGGATATTTCATGGGTAAAATTGCATAGGGCCATGAGTCCAATGCCTTAGGCTGAAACGGGAAAATTAAGGAAGTGATAAGACTGCTCCATGACGTCTCCACGTTGCGGAGCCATCACTGACCTATAATGTTTTGCGAAAAGTTAGCAAAAATACTTTTTCACTACAGGTATTCTAAAATTTGGTTATACCTATTTTTCACTTAATTTTACCTCTTAATCAAGAATATGAAGTTAGACGCACAAATTTTGAGATATATGAAAATTACGATTATGAGCATTTTTTAAGCACATTTTTGGGGCATTTCATCCTAAGTCTTGAATTTTCCCCATAGAGTGTGTGATATTCACCTGCCCCTTAGTTTTTATATGTTAGGTGCTTTGTGAATCCATCGTCCCTTCGATATCCCCATAGAGTGAGTCCTACTTTCCTATCCCTTCGAACTATGTGTTTACTATTTGAATATGCTTCCAAATTGATGAAGTGAATTTGGATATTTTAAAGATTGTTTAGGGACTCTCGAGTTCTCATTCGCCATGTCATTTCTAGACCTTAGTTTCGGGTTGTGACAGAGATGGTATCAGAGCACTAGGTTTATAAATGGTCCTTAGAGTCCAATATGCCGCGTCAAGTTGAGTCTTATTCATGGGTGTTAAGCGCATCACATCTATGTGTAGGAGGCTACAAGAAATTTTAGGAATGTCTCACTTTTTCATGATTCTTATCGTGCCATGGAACGTGTTTTGAGATTTCCAATCTCCATCCCTCCCTATCGAATAGGAGATTTTGTTTGGGCTAATAGTGAAAACAAGGTAGGGAAGATGTTGTAACTGATCTTATAGATGAGGTTAAAAAGGAGTTAGTGATGGCTATGCATAGTTTGGCAAGTTTGCTCCTACGGATATTCAAAGTTTTCGTGGGTTGGCTAGTTATGATGGAAGGTTTTTTGAAGGTTTTTAATCTATGGCATTACCATTGACCAAGTTGACTCAAAAGAAGGCTAAGTTTGTATAGTCGGGTGAATGTGAAAATAGTTTTTAGACATTCGAAGATCATCGGCTCCTTTTAGGACTTTATCGAATGTCTTACATGGGTTAGTGGTGTATTGTGATACTTCTTGGATTGGGTTGGGGTGTGTGATTATGCAACATGGTAAGGTGGTAGCTCATGCCTCAAGGCAGTTGAAGGTACACGAGCATAATTATCCAACTCATGATCTTGCGTTAGTGGCAATGGTGTTTGACTTGAAGGTTTGGAGAAACTATTTGTATGGGGTGTGTGTTTATGTATTTACAAACCAAAAGAATTTGCAATATGTGTTCACTTAAAAGGAAACTTGAGACTAACGAGAGGGTTGGAACTCCTTAAGGGCTATGACATGAGTGTACAATGTAATTCTGGCGAGGCAAATGTTATAGTCGATGCTCTTACTGTCACGACCTAATTCAGGGGTCGTGACTGGTGCCGATTGGGCACCCGAACACTACCAAACCATATTCCCAATTCTATTAGCTAAGGAATCTACTGAAATTTTGGCAGAGTTTCCTCTGTTTTACTGATAACTCAAACCCTGCAACTGCAAATCCAAGCATAACAAACATCCATATACATTTATACATACATTTGGGGGTCGACAAGGTCACCGCTGCGGTAAAACCGCCCAACACAAGTATCATACGTACATAATCACACATAGTATCCCATACCCACATGTATCCACAAACCTCTATATAGACAAACAGAATCATAAGATGGGACAGGGCCCCGTCATACCTTCGAATATAAATGAATATCAAGTACGGAAAATAACAACAAAGCATGTAAATACCAACAGCTGCTCCGGAGTCAAAGGGAGCACTTCAACAGCAGGTGGAGATCCTAGAAGGACGACTCTCTAACCTGTGCATCGGTACCTGCGGGCATGAATGCAGCCCCCTCACGACCCGATCCAGGGGTTGTGACTGGTGCTGATTGGGCACACGAACACTACCAAACCAAATTCCCAATTATATTAGCTAAGGAATCTACCGAAATTTCGACAGAGTTTCCTCTGTTTTACTGACAACCCAAACCCTGCAACAGCAAATCCCAGCACAACAAACATCCATATACATTTATACATACATTTGCGGGCCGACAAGGTCACTGCTGCGTTAAAACCGCCCAACACAAGTATCATACGTGCATAATCACACATCGTATCCTATACCCACATGTATCCACAGACCTCTATACAGACAAATAGAATCATAACACGGGACAGGGCCCCATCATACCTCGAATATAAAGGAATATCAAGTACGGAAAATAACAGGAAAGCATGTATATACCAATAGTTGCTTCGGAGTCAAAGGGAGCACTTCAATAGCAGGTAGAGATCCTAGGAGAACGGCTCTCTAACCTGTGCGTCGGTACCTGCAGGCATGAACACAGCCCCCAAAGAAAGGGGGCTCAGTACGAAGTACGTACCGAGTATGTAAAGTGGCAAGTACGAAATGTAAATGAAAGTAGTAATCCGAATAAGTCATATATAAGTCAAACCGGTAGGCAATATCAAAAAAAATCCTTTAATTAAGTTATGAAATAATGCAAATCGGACAGGAATGATGGCGACCCCCAAATTCGCGCCATCACGCAACCACACACCGGGAGTTTCAAATCCCCAACATCTCCAACACAAATCCTGACTGTAGCCCAAGTGAGCCGAGGCAAATGAGGCCAAGCACTCACGTAATAGGATAGGTGAACCGAGGTGAACGAGGCCAAGCATTCACGTATCGTAATATGTAGTGGTCATCATGCCCGTTTATTGAGCCAAGGTGAGCGAGGCCAAGCGCTCAAGTGAGCCGGGGCGAACGAGGCCCAGCACCCACAAATCATGATGCCAACATATCCCAAGCCCCGCTCCTTATATCACCAAACTAAGCGAAGCTGGCCCATGGGCAAACCGACCTGCCGTATCCAACTTACTTCGAAATATATATACATATAATTATGCATATGCACAAAATAATCGGCCCGGGAACCGGTGAACGAGGCCAAAAGGGCACGAACAGAGTCGTGAGAATCATATGCATAAAAACTAGTTTCA
>JAOTQR010012859.1:5931-54324 GCA_025774065.1 Solanum ossicruentum
CTTAATAGGAGAGAAGAATCCACCACCAACGGTTAATCGACCATTTCTTAGAGATTTCAATGAAAATGCATACAGCTAGAATCTGTACCGATTGAATCCTATGGCTATGGATGTTACCAGTTCTATAGTACTACCCCTTCTATCGACAGATGCTGAGTTCGGGTATCAAGTGGATTGCTTCAAATTCTCTAAACCATGGTCTATTCACAGGGTTACCGTCAGAGGATCCCCACTGTCATCTCCATAATATTGTCTTCATGTGAAAAAGTGTCATGAGGACACAAAAATATTCTATTAATGTTGTTAGATTGAGGGTGTTTCTATTGTCACTGACTGGCAATGAAGCTGTATGATTGTCTGAGCTACCTCCGGGTACCATCACGAGTTGGGCTAAGCTATAGATGGTGTTCTTAGAAAGATATTTCCTAAGGTTGAAGAAGCTGAAGCTTAAGGATAAAATTAACAACTTCGAGCAATTGCCTAGAGACTCTTTTAGCACTATATAGGACAGATTAACAAAATGCTTGAGGATGGTCCCTGAGAAAAAAATTGTTGATGATTTTGGATATGCTTGTTAAAGTGGATAAGTTCATCTTTTCGATAGATTTTGTGATCCTCGACTGTGAAGTTGATTTTGAGGTGCTCATCATTTTAGGGAGACCATTCCTGGCCACTAGGAGAGCACTAGTGGATATGGATTTAGGTCAGCTGCAATTCAGTGTTAATGATGTAGAAGTTGTGCTCGATATTCGCCAATCCATGAAACACCCAGATGTATGCAAGAGTGAGGTGTAGACACTTGATAATAGTTTACAAAGGAAGAATGACAAAGCCGGGCCACGACGTTAAATAAGGCACTTCTTGGGAGGCAACACAAATATTTTGCAAATTTTTGTTTGTTTGAGACTTACAGTAGTAGTAATAGTAGTTCGATTTAAATTAAGAGACAATGATGCAATTGTAAGAATTTTGAGGATCTCTGTGCTTTTAGACATGGTTTGTAGGTAAGAATTGGAAGACCTGAAGATCTGAAAACAATTTTAGACTTATATCAACTCCTATGAGCAAGCCTACGATGTACTGATGCCTCATAGAAGGAAACAGTAAGTATCTGATGTTGGCACATACTCTATGGGCCAACCTTATGATTCGGAGGATACCGTACAAGTTGTAAGTGGGGTTCGTGGTGCATAAGTATGATTCCTAAAGTTTTTTCGAATGTTGGGTCTTGTATGATATTGTGACTTATGAGTCGTAGGACGACCTATGACTCGTAATCGGGGTCTCGTAGGCCCGATCTGCAGCTTTTTAAAATCTGACCAGTTTACTTATGAAAGGGGTAAAAATTATTTTTAGCCCCCAAAATCAATTTTTAAACCCTAAGAGACAACGAAAAACCCTCCCCGATCACCCATCTCATTTTTTCAACAAAATTCCTGACTATCCAAGTCATTTTCGGCAAGGATTCTGGCAAGGGTATAAATATTTAGGTTTCAACGCGAATTTCAGTCCCTTTTGCTTTGGTTCAATTCTCAATCCGATTAGTAAGCTGCTAGATTTAATTTGTCAATCTTTGGTGATGAGCATTGTTCCCTATATGAGTATAAGTTTAGTTTGATCATGTTTAAACATGCCATAAATTGATTATTACACTAGAATTGTAATTTATGGTTTTAAGGCTTTTACAGAGTTGAGTTGTGGATTGAACCTTGTTTACATTCTTGAGTAGGTGATTGTGAGTATGAAATGTTTGATTTTTGGTATGTGATGTGTAATTCTTGAACAATTCTGGTCTGAATGGTTGTTGAAATTGAATTTTAGATAGTGTGGCGGTGTGATACCTATGCTTGACCATTTGGGATTAGATTGAATTGATACGTGTTGAAATTGCATCCGTGGGAGTATTTTGTAGTTGTCAAATGTTAGTTTGCCAAGTACTCTATAGTGTGCATGACGAAATTTAGAATTTGTTTCAACATTTAGGGATAATGGTCATTTTAAATTATCGATGCTAGTGTAGAATTGATTATGTGCCATTTAGTCGTGTTTTTCTCTTATTTGCATGATTAAGTTGAATTTTGTGTTGAATTTGTTCTTGGTGTAGGAAATAGTTAGGAATTGCAGTTGACTTCTGTGCGCCACTATGAGGCACTTCTACGACTCATAAGTTTCTATATAAGTCGTAGTGGCCGCTCATAGCATGCATCAATCACCTTTAATCCCTTCATATTTCTCATACAAGACTTACATAGAATTTGTATTACTCAGTACGACTCGTACGGAGGGTCTCGTAGACTTTTCTACGTTTTTAAAGTGTTTTTGAAAATAGTTACGAGCTCAAACTACGAGTCATACCCTACGAGTCGTAACTGCTTCTCGTATTTATGATTAGAAATCATTTTAAAAGGCATAACTTGTTTTGCAAGGACAGTATATATTTGTAGGTCAACCTACGAGTCGTAACGACAGTCGTACATACACATCTACAGTTGCATCAGTGCATGGTTAATCTTTATTTGATTTCTTTTCTTGTTCTTTGCTTGATATTTCAGTGAAGCAAACATCTGGGATTTACATGTTGCTTTGTGTGTTAGTTGTAGATAAAATGCCTCCAAAAGACAAATGGACTATTCAAGCTTTCCAACGGAGGTTGCAGGATGAATCCTCCGACAAAGAGCAATCTGAGGGCTCTGTGGAAGTCCACAGAGTCAAGTTAGACCCGGAGACCAATAGACCTCAGACTCGGGCACTCGCAACTTAGACACCCATAGAAGTGTCATGTTCCTCTGAGTCTGAAGAAGAGGAACATTAGGGCAACGAGGATAGGTCAGACAGCAGCTTGCCAGAGATGACCTCCTCACACTCAGGTACAAAGTCAGAGTCAAAGAGCACTTCTCAGCAGGAGGAGGTCCAGTACCAGCCCCCAGCAGACTACAAATGGTACATCCTTGGGATGACGGAAATATATGACCAAGGTTGGAGCCAAAGGGGCAAGGAAAGCTAGTTCACCAATTTCATGAGAAGTCCCAGCTAAATGCCTCAAGCTAAGATAAAGTGCTCGGATGGGATGCTGGGTAGGATGAGCATGGGCTACGATGGACCACATAGTAGTTAGGAAAATATGGCCCTTATGTAGTTTAGGAGTTCTGTGCAGTGTACCTTGCTATACTCCGTCGGGGATTAACAAAGAAAAAAAGACCAAATGAACAGCCGAGACTATGGTTGGTGACAGTCTGGGGGAGGAGAGTTGATATCTCGGAGGAAACTATTCGACGAGTGCAGTTTGGGCCTAGTTATACAGCCCTTCGATCCACCGTGGAGTACGATAGTTGTATTGAGAAGATGACGACAAACGTCACTAGGATGGACATCAGGGCTAGGACAGAGCTTCTATGGTAGATCGCTAGCAAGACTTGTGAGGAGGTTGTTGAGCCGATGATGGGTTACAAATCATATAGATCCTATAGTAAAAGTCCACCTCTCATTTCGGGCCAAGTTCTGGTGGTCTATTATCTATTGGCCAATTACGCCAACTTTTATAAATAATGTGATCACCCTTGAGAGAGCCATATTGTTGCCGGCCTTCTAGTTGGGTATACTATAGATCGGGCCCAGATCATTTCAGAGCAGTTCACGAGGCTACAGCTCGGACAAGCACCTTACTATGATTTCTAGTTTTGATACATTGACTATGCAGTGCAGCAAGTGTTCCTAATGACCCTCACCAGTACCCCTCATGTAGAGGGCACACACACTATGGATCCTAGCCTGACAAAGGTTGATGAGATCCTGGTGGCCTTACCTTGAGGTATCTCACCTTCTATCTTAGAGCCATTTTTTGATCGAGCCTTAGGTTCCAGGTTCTCCTCCATCTCTTACAAGCACTACTATGGCTACTGTGAGCCCACACTGGCATCCGAGATCAAGTCTACACCATCCAACAACACTCCAGCACCAGTAACACCTACATTTCAGCGTGACTCTCTTTTCTCTATTGCTTTTTAGGCTTTATTCCGTACGGTGGCTATAGGATAGGGTAAGCTGCGAGAGTTTTCAACACGGGTTTAGCCCTTGATTGAGCAGACTATTCGGGACACCTAGTAAAAGATGACAACATTTGCCTGAGGTTTAGTTGATGAAAGAATCCAGGCGATTGATGCACAGTTCAATGCGTTCGTGGCTAGAGTCCAGAAGTAGCTCGAGGGTGCTTGGCCTGTCGACATGATTGCGATGATTATGTGTTTTCTAGGTTCAAGGACAACTTGTTACAACTGTTGGTAGCCCCTATTCCTTCCCTAGAAGTAGCACTAGTAGGTGATGAGGCATTTCATTGGCTCAGTGACCATTCGGACGCCCGCGCGAAGAGGCCCTTTGAATATGCTGGTCCAGAGCTGACCCCAAAGTGGCTGATACCTGAGGAGGAGGAGGCCATACTTGAGAGGGTGGTACAGGAGTCCCTTTTGTTGGCTGCTATTTAGAGAGATAGAGCACAACATAACCTACTTGGAGAGGGTACTTCAGCAAAGGACGAGAAGCAAAGTTAGGATATGCAGACCAACCCGAGACAGGTGCATGAGCACCATGATTTTTGACCGCTTTTAACCCAAACTCTTACTTGTTATTATGGATACTCTGTCCTTGTGTTAGACAATATTGTTTTTATTTTGGTTTTTGTGTATGTTCTTATTTGATAATGTTTTTATTTTGGTTTTGGATGTTAGTTTTGAATGTGTGTGTATAAATATATGTTATGTTTTCGTAGATCATCTATTCTTTGTGTATTTACTTTGACGACAAAGTATCATCTTTTGGCAGGGTGTTAGAAGTTATTGATTAAGGTTAAGTTTGAGTATCCACATGTCAATAAGTTCTCCTATTTTTGATCCCAAGGTTATCTTGTCGTGATTCTTTTTCTGTGCGGATGTTTAATTTTCTGTTGAACCGGCAGGTTTTAGGAAGTATAGATAATTTGTAAATGCATAGTAATGTTATTGTTTGGCATATATACAGTTCTTCAATCTTCTTTAAACTCTTGACGCAAAATTTGGTACTCTTAAAATTTTTGAGGTTGTGATTATAGATGCATTCATACATTTTTGAGTATCTGGCAATTTTTGTTCTGATATTATGAAGGTAACCTGAGACTAAAAGCATCACATGTGAGTCTATACTTGATTGTGGATGCAATTGCCATTATGCTGTGAGCTTATTTTGTTGCATTCATACATCTCGTATGGACCCAGAAATTGCCTTATTATTCTAAATGTTGATTTGTGATGTGGTTCATATGGAAATCATCTTAGGCCTTTATTCTTTGAGTGAAACCACTTTTAGCCTAAAATAACGCACAAGTTAAGTGAGAGAATCCCTTTTTCCAAACGTTTGAGCTTATCATTTACTCATTCTTTCTTGATACCTTGCTAGCTTAACCTTGTCAAATGAAATACCTTGATATTGGCCTTTGTCTATGCTTGAACATGTGAACCTTGTTTGAGGCCTAAGTTGAGGGTGGCTGCAGTTGTGGCCCTGGTTTGAGGTATAGCTATTGTGTACTTCACCTGAGGCTAAAAGCCTAAGTTGAGGGTGATCCTTATTAAGGTAAAGTAAAATTGATATAGTGGTTAGTTGGGAAATCAAGAAAGAAATGAAAAGGCATGAATCTAGTGAAGAAAAAGAAAAAGAAAAAGAAAATTGCCTTGAGTTGAAGAAAAAGTAGCAAAAATGAGTTTCAAATCAAGGCTCAACTGAAAAGAAGAAAGAAAGCACTGGTGAAAAGTTCAAAACAGGAGAATAAGGATGGATTGGCTTAAAAAAGGGTGGATTATGAAAGCAAAAAGTGTTGATAAACATAGTTCAACGATATCTTTAGTCACTATTTACCCAAAATACCTCACCAAGGCACCCTAAGCTGATGTTACATGCCTATAAGTCCTAAAGTGATCCATCTCCACTTTATCACCAAGCCAAAAGATGAGGATAGTGGCAAGCATATGGTATTAGTTAGTATGATTGAATTTCAGTTGTGAGAGTGAGAATGCTTCCTCCGTCCCTAAATGCTAAAATGCTTTTGAGTGATTATAAGGGACTTCATTCTAGTGAGGGTATTTGCACTACTTGAGTAGCATATGACTATACTAGTGATTGTGGACGGTTGATGCTCCTAAGATTATCATAGTTGGATTGCCAAGTATCACGTTATGTTCCTCTTTTCTAAATGATTCCACAATCCTATTTTGCGGATGGCAGCTGGGTACCCAAATCAGAGAAGTGATACATATGCCATTAGTTTAGTTGCAATGTATTTCTCTTTCTCTATGTAGATTGAGTAGTCTCTTGATGACAAACAACAATTCTAAGTTGAGGGTGCTGAGGTGCTGTCAAAATACAACACATTTGGTCCCTGAAACAAAGGATTTTGTGAGTTCTTAAAGCGACTTTTTAGTGTTTTTTATGTGTTTTTATGTTAATCTTGCAAAAAAGTTAGGTTGGCATGATTTTGAATAAAAGTTTTAGATTTTTCTAAATTACAGGCTTTACGAGCCAACCTACGAGTTATAGCTCAAGGTACGAATCGTAGGGTGGTGTAATAACAGGAATCAGAGACCAAAAGTGAGAAATCTACCAAGTGAAGGTCATTCATATCCACATTGTTCACAAATATTCATTTTGGATTTCAAAAATTTCTAATAATTTAAGAGCCTAGCCTACAAGTCGTAATGCGTACTACGACTCATATAGGTGGACTTGTAGCAAGAATTAGAATGACAAAATGTTGGACCAAAAACTGAAGACCAAGACTACGAGATCAACATATGAGTCATAGCTTAAGTAACAACTCGTACCTATTGGTCACACCAATTCAGTCCAATATGCCAAGAACCTAATATGAGACCCCGACAATGACTCATAGGCTTACTTATGAGTCGTAACTGTGACATTTTTCATATGCTAGCTATCTTTTCTACATAACTTCTAGGATTGTTTTGTATATACTATAAATATTTTAAGCTAGGTTTCTGAGGGGGTTCGAACAGTAGACAATTCTCCATTACATTATAAAGATTTTCTTAGGTTTTTTAGAGTAGATTATTGCTCTCTTTAGGGAAACCCATTTTGGGGAATTGCAAATCTTTCCTTGTACTTATTGTTTATCAAATGCACTTGTGGGTTTACAATTTATGGTACCTATTTCAATCATTATTATTGGTGAAACTCTCAACTATGTCTATTATTTGCATATTTGTATGTTTATCTTAGCCATGAGTAGCTAAGCACCCACAACTTGGGGTTGTGGGAACCATGGGTAGTTGACTTGAGATGACCTAGGTTTTATGCATGTCTATTATTAGGTCTTTGCATGTATTGTCTATTCCCCTTCATGATTTATGTCGTTTGGTGGTGGCCAACACCCAACCCTGCCTACTATCACGATCCTGACCAAGGTAGTGACGAGTAGGAAAAGGAAAGTAGATGATATGATTCGATTGATGTCTTCCCATCTAATTGACGAAACATGACCAAGGTTGGCTTGACTGGGAGAATAGGTAATGGTTAGTTGGCACACCATATTAGCTGACCAAGCACCATGGTGAAATTCGACCTTCACTTTCATAAGAGGGCTTGAAGATCCTAAGTTACTGTCCTGCATTCGATTCTCCAATCGTAGTTATGTTATCTAGGGTAATTTAGTCAACAAACCATGAGGAACACGATACCCAAGTTATTCCAAAAATTGAGTGTTTTCCTACATTTTAATTAGTGTTTATTTTATATTGTTATTGAATCGCAAACCCCCCTATTTAGAGATTATAATCATCGATGCTAGAGATGATTACTAGTGAAACCTTTTAGTCTATCCGTGTATTCCCTGTGGATTCGACCCTAATCCTAGTTAGATTAATTACAGATAGCGACCTCTTAATTATTGGAGTCTAACCATCACATCATCATCATTCTCCTGCACATGGCTAGTGGTGTCTATGCAAGTTATTTGGTGAGTCCTCCATTCAGGAAAAGGCAATGTCTTTGATGTTATCCTATGTATTGAGAATCTCTTGCTTTGATGTATGCTTTGATTATGAGGGTATGCACGGTTGCTTGTCTTAGACCCCACTAAGTATCTATGTAATGGCGGTGTTTTTGGACATGATGTGTAATTATTCTATGAGCCTTGACTCTCTTATCTCTTGATTTTTATTTTACAAAAGTTCTCCCTTAGTCCTTTTGCCCTTACGTCTATTCTTCAACTCTATCTAATGGCTTTCGCGACCAAGAATGTGTAAAGATATGCTAAGAAGCTTGTTTGGGGTTCCTTCGGGTTCCCCATTCCCCATTCACAACTAGGCCCTAGGTCCGAGTCGTGATAAAGATGGTATCAGAGCACTAGGTTATTAGGTCGTCGGCGTCCAACATACCATGTCAATTAGAGTCTTGTTTATGGTTGTGTTGTACACCACAACTATGAGCCACAGGTTATAAGACATTTTAGGAAATGTTTCCCTTCTACATGGTCGATGTCATGCAATAGAGTTGACATAAGGTTAACCCCCCTCCCAAATGATTGCTCTTTGATATGCTTGATCATACCTAACACAAGAGGAAGAAGAGCCCATATACCCTTGGAACAACTGACTTCTCTACTCCTCAAGCTCCTCAAGATGAAAGACCTGTTCATGAAGAGTTCTGGGATGCTCTCAAATTACTAGCTCAGGTCTCGGCTAATCAAGTCAACTAAGGGTCCCAATTCGCTCATGCTCCTACTTCAGCATCATGAGTGAGGGACTTCAAGAGGAGGAATCCACCTGAGTTCTTAAGGCCAAAAGTGGATGGGGACCCTCAAGAATTCATTGATGAGGTTTACAAATTATTGACTGTTATGGGTGTTTGATCAAAAGATAAGGCGGAGTTGGCAGCTTACTAACTCAAAGTGGTGGGAGAAGTATGGTTTACTCAATAGAAGGAGGAGAAGGGGAACAATAATATGGTGCTACGGGAGGAGTTTAGGGTGGCAGTTCTTAACCGATTCTTCTCTCATGAGCCTAGGGAGGCCTAGATGATAGAGTTCATGAATTTGAAACAAGGGTCGATGACTGAGGGAGTATGCCCTCACGTTCAACCAACTTTTTAAGTATTCTCCCTACTCGGTGGCAGATCCGAGTTCGAGGATGAATAAGTTGGTAATGGATGTATCTGACTTGTTAAATAAGGAGTATCAATCTTCTGTGTTGATTAGTGACATAGATTTGTTGCGCTTGATGACTTATGCCAAACAATTGGAGGAAGAAAAGATGAGATAGATGAGGGGTAAGGAGGCTAAGAGGGTCTATGGTGAAGGAAAGTTCCAAAGTCCCAAAGACCATGGTGGTGTAGTACCTTATGCTAGGTGCCCAAAATGTGGTAGATGCCATGAGGGCCTGTGCTTGAACAAAATCAATGCTTGTTATTGTTGTGGGGAGCTGGGTCAGAAGACAATAGATTATCCTCTTAATCGCAACAAGGGCAAAGGTGGTGATGTTGACCAAAGGTGTGCTCTAAGACGTAATTTGTTATATGCTCTTCAAAGGAGGAAAGGAGGGATTAGTGCTCGATAATGCTATCGGTATGTTAAGGGTTCTGTTGATTTCTATTGAACATGCTTTGATAGTGCCGGGAGTCGCTATTTCTTTCATTATTCCTTTTTGTTGCTACAATGGTCTAGGGGTTGCCCATATTCTTATTACATAGAGTCTTGTCTTGTGATTTTGGTTGGACTTAGCTTAATGGGTTGTAGGTCTTGGGGTGGTTTGGCTACTTGCAAGTCATGTTTCCAATGAGTGTAGTACCTGTAAGGTTGTAATATGATGGTTAAGGATGGATGATCTAGTTTGTCAACTACAATGGGCTAGTCACTTCTCTAAGATTGATTTTTTGGTTCAAGTTTTGTTCCCCAAGAAAAGATGAGGGTAGATAATATCCCTAAGTGTCCTTTCGGACTAAGAGTATGCATTTTGAGTATTGGTGGAGTTGTTTGGTTGACTTTTGGAACAGGTATGTTTAAGGGTTTCAAGAATAGGGTCTTAAAACCCTACACTGATGTGTTTGAGGTGGCCTCTAGTGGTGAAGCATTGATTTATTTTGAGCTTATGGACCATTTGGGGGTAGTGTTGTAAGTCTTCGGGGATGAGAGGTTGTTTCCTATATATGATAGGTGTGAATTGAGGATAAAGAGAAGGTAGATAGAATTCCTTAGGGATTATGATAGGCGTGTGTGTTATTCCCTTGGTAAGGCTAATCTTCTGATCGATGCATAAAGCAGGGTGCCTATAGGTAATCTTGTGTATGTTGATAATCGTGGCAAAAAGGTAACTGAAAAGGTCTATCAGTTGGCTAGATTGGGAGTTAGGATGGAGGAAGTTGAGCATTGTGGTGTAGTGTTCTTGATGGCTCCAAATCATCTGGGTTTGAAGAGGTCTAGACTAAGCAAGGCCTTAATTCCGCCTTATTAGAGCTGGAAGTTTTGGGTGGAAGGATTGTATAGTGGAGATTGTCCCCCAAAGGGGAGATGGTGGTTTATGGTAAAAAATGCACTATGTGTGTTTAAGGTTAACGATTGGGTTATTTTTTTTACGCCCTTATAGAGTATTGAGTAGGATTAGTAAGGTAGCATGCGAATGGAAATTGCCTAATGATATGTATATGGTTAGTCTGGTTCTTTATGTTTCTAGGTTAAGAGGATATGTTGGTGCCTCTGGTGATATAGAACATTTTGAGGTCTTGGGTGTTCGTCATGGCACTTTTTAAGAATTGTCAAGTCGAAAGTGTCTCTTCGTGAGCCAGAGCGGGCATGGAGAAGAAATATCCATACCTTCTTCATTCTATTCAAGTTCATAATAACACATCAAGTCCTTTCTATTATTCCAAATCTTATGTGTCAGCCCCTATGTCATTTGCATGCATTCATGTTTATGTTGAAAACATCATGATTATTTTCACTTGTGTTGAGATTTTGAAAATGGTGTTTTAAAGGTGTTGTTGCATCCTTATTGGGGATGATTTCTTTATGATTACTCTTCTTATGTACAATTCTTTGATATTCGGGGACGAATATTCCCAAGGGGTAAATATTGAAATGACCTCAAAAAGTGCCTGAAAATGTACCTTGGAAGTGCCCAAAAACGTCATTTCTATGTATCCCCAAATCTGTGCGTGATGTTAAAAATGAGACTTCATATTCTTGATCAAGGGGTCAAAATTAGTGTGACATGGGTTTAACCCCAATTTTAAAGGAACCACATAAAAATTTGAAAATCCAAAGTGAGCGAAAAAAGTGAGCAGGCATGCCCCAGGCGTGACGCACCAAGGGCGTGGAGCAGCTATTTTTTGGCCAGTTTTTGTTACTCGGTCCAAGGTTTTTGGATAGTGGGGCTAAGCCTCCTCATACATGAAAATACCTATACGTAATCATTTTTCAACTTCATATCATTCAAGACATATCCCAAATAATCTCTCAAACCCTTAGACTAATATTTCTCTAAAAATTCAAGTGTCGAAGTCTCTTTCGGATATTAAGACTTTCACTCAAGCTTCAAGCCTTCATTTCAAATCTTCACCAAGTGATTCTCCAATGTCAAGATATGTGGGTTTTAACCATTGGGTCCTTTCACCCATGGTTCCCAAGCTTCCTTTTTACCTAAATTTCATGATTTAAAGTTGATTTTACTCATGGGTCTTACTTTTTATGAATTTTACTGCACACTATGTTGGGGTTTCATGAAATTATGACTATTTTAGAATCTATTGAGCTATGAATTTAAGATCTATTGTGGTATTTGATGCATATTGTTTGATGTTGTTACCAAGAATCTATTAATGGTTTCCACTAAATTTCTAGCTTGATTCCACTCTTCATTTGCATGATTTTATACTAGCACTATACACCCGCTATGTGTTCGACAAAATGCCTGGTTATTTGTTCTTGAATTATTGAAGGCCTAATGCTTGGCATATGAGATGTATGACTTTACAGTGATGAAAGTAAAGTAATATTATGATGATTTCTTGAAAAGTATCCCTATGGTTGCATATTGACCATAACTTGTTGAGGGGGTGCTTGCCTCAACCACTCTAATGGAGGGTGTGAAGTACATTAATCATGTTAAGGGGTTGATACATTGACAAATATGATGGAGGGTCTGAAGTCCATTAACTATGTTAAGGGGTTGATACCTTGACCACTTTGATGTAGGGTGTGAAGTCCGTTAACCATGTTAAGGGGTTGATACCACGACCACTATGATAGAGGTTGTGAAGTCCATTAACCACATTGAGGGGTTGATACTTTGGCCAGTATGATAGAGGGTGTGATGTCTTACTACCGTTTAAGGGGTATATACCTTGATCACCCTCCAAGGTGCTAAACCTTTGATTCCGAGTACTAGTATGCTTTTCATAATGGTTTGTTCTTATATATGTAATATGTTGTTCTATATAAGCATGTTCTATTTCAAGCATCATTTATACATGTCATATTGCTATTATGCTATCTATTGCTCATGATTACCTATTTAGATTGTGCTTCGTATATGTTGTTGTATTACATCCTACATACTTACAAAATTCAAACATACTAATGCATACCCTATGCCTATATGATTTTACCATATAGGAACTGGATCTCCATTCTCCACATGGCTAGTGGTATTTATACAAGTTAGTCGGTGAGAACTCCATTCTGAGGGAAATGTCTTTGATCATATTCTATGTATTGAGACTCTCTTCGTTGGACGTATGATTTGATTATAAGGGTGAGCCGGTTCTTTGTCTTGGCCCCCGCAATATATTTATGTAGTAGAGGTGTTATTGGACATGATCTGTAATTATGCTATGAGCCTTGAATCTCTTTTCTCTTCATTTTAATATTATGAAAGTTCTCCCTAAGTCCCTTTTCCTTTCTTCTATTCTTCAAAACTATTTAATTGCTTCCACGAAAAAGGATGTCTAATGATATGCTAAGAGGCTTGTTTGGCATTCCTTTGGGTTCCCTATTCGCTAGTCATGGCTACGCCCTAGGTCCAGGTCGTGACAATATATTCGCTTGATCTACAGGTCTTAGATTAGTCTGTGGCTAATTTCTTAGGGTTTTCATTTGGTTACACCCTTGAGTTCTTAAAAGTTCCTCTAAACCTTAATCTGTGAATACCCTTCTATGGCCTGTCATTCTACCTATGGGTTGTAAACTGTCATGCCCCAAGCGTAGGGTCTAAACATGGCACAACAAATGGGAAACTGGAAGGCAACCCAAACTAGCCTCTTAGCATATCGTGTTACGGAATGTAAAATCAAACATTTAAGAAATATCTCTAAGGGATAGGGCCTTCTGACACACTCTATAGGGATAAATGTGTGAAAGGGATTTGATGGCTCACATAGTAAGCAACTACTAATGGGAGGCTAAGTACAACTACTAATGGGAGGCTAAGTACAGATCATGGTAAGAGGAAGTAGGGACTTAGGTCATTCATTACATTCCATCATCATCAATAACATCAAAATATTATCTTATAGGGGATACAGACTAAAGGATAAGTCTCCATAAATAGATAAACATAGCATAGTGAGTACATGGCATCGAATAGCATGGTGTTTGCATTAGCAGAATCCATGTTGTATATTTCAATGAGGTAAACCTCCTTGCTTCTCTCAGTGTACACTCTTTTTCCAGCCGACCCCCTTTCTCCTCGATCCATAGAGACAAAATGTAGGAATGGTTCCAACACTTTATGATGGAAGAAAGGACTCAGTATGTCGTGCCACCGACTCTATAGTGTTTGATCATCCACTCCCTGACGAGCTGCTTTCTCCTTCTATCTTAAGTAATTTTAAGCTTGAATACAAAATAGAGAAAGAGGGTATAGTCCTTGCTTCTAGAGACGTTGATCCAATGATAGAGTATGGTCCGTTTGCCCTTTTTCTTCTCTACCATGATGAATTAATTGCTTTGATGTAGGCATCACTAGGACCAAGCCCCTTTATGATATATTCATTTCTGTAAGCAAGAACGTGATCCACTTAACTGAAAGAGAAGGATGCTCTCCTCTTTTCCAAGGAAGCCATGGATGTCCATGTCTGCGTGGGCTCGGGTATCCGAAATTTTCTAACTAGAAATAGCTTTCTTATCATTCAATGAGCATCTTGTATTTCATAAAAATTGGGGGTAATATAATCCTTACCTAAGGGTTGGGCCGATGAAGAAATGTCATTCGATCATTTTTAAACTGACTTTAATCTTTTGTTGTCTGTAAATATCCCTCTAGAGCACCCTCTACTTCTAATAGGCCATGAACTAGATCAGAATCATTCTCAACGAGTCCATTTGAAGTGATTCATATTAGAAAATAAGATTATCAACCATACTTGTCTAGAAAAACCAGCCAATCTACAATCTTGGTCTCCACCTTAGAACTTGAGAAATCATATGACAAGAAGAAATCATTGTGTAGAAAGTCCTGCTTACTATCACCTCCAACGACACCTCTATGTATGATTAGGAGGAGGATGAAAAAATGTCCAAGTTTGACCATGAAATTAGAAAGTAAAGTACTAGTGTCTCAACATAAGCAAAATTGAAATCGGATATTGTCCGCAAAATGGAGGACTCACCATAATAACATTCTTCATGAATCTAAGCTAGCTACGTGGACGACGATGAATAGGAGCTCTATTCCCTACATGGTAAGATCAAGCAGGAAAAAAGCATGTGTCAGTACTTGTAATGTACTAGTATGTGGACGTAATGCAGTAATAGATAATAAGCTTCATAATAAGATGCATAATCATATATAATAAAACTTAAGCTCAACTTGACATGCGCGAGAATGATTTGAAGGAAAATACATAATAATAGCATCTTATAATCATATATATATACATATGTGGAAGGTAGAACATAACCGACATATAAGACCAAACAAGCTACTACTTAGAATCCAACATAACCCCCTATGTTGGCATGGGGAGACTACTTGCCATTATAGAATTCTGTCACATAGCATACACATCATAAAATCATAAAAATAGCTTATGTGGATCAACTAGGCTAGCCTACAAGAGCTCCTATAATGGCATATAGTTTATTAGAAAAGGAGACTTTATATAGGGATCCCTTAGGTAAAGTCCCCCTTACTAATCCCATTCGGTGCTTAAGTCTATCCCATAGAATACATTTGACAATATATGTGTAATTATAATCATTTATAAGATTTAAAAATATAACATCGTTATCATTTTCATGTTTATAGAGTAGCTCATCTAAAAATAATTATCCACCATGGGATCCATCTTTTGGTTAGAATTGTCCTTTCACCATCATCATCATTCAAATTCATTAGGGTGTGAGGTAACCCTCCTCATTAGAGATCATGTTTCTCTTAGAAAACTTTGATATAATAATTAGATGGTATCATTCATGCAACTTTAAATCATGTAACTCAAGAAGACTAAGCATGAAAGTAGTTCAATTTATCAATTTAAATCATTATTAAAACAACTCACCACAATCATACATACTACCATTTAAACTTTAGACATATAGTCATGAAATTCATCTTACAAAATCATCAATTTCATCATAAGATCATAGTATCAGAACTTTGATAGCTTAATTCTCATAAAATAGGTCATAGGAGAAAACCCTTAAAATCAATTTATGCAATTTCATGAAATAAATGAAAAAACATATGTAATTCATGCTTGATAAGTGATCTGCTGTAAAAATACAACACTTTTGGTTCTTAAAAATAGAATTTTGTGTATTCTCAATGTGATGTTAGTTGCTTATATGTGTTTTGTGTTATGTTTGCAGGATTTCAGGTTTGCCCTTAATTTTTGGAAGAAATACAAAACTTGATAATTTTTTATTTAGTAAAAGACCTTTTATGGGCTATAGATCACTCTACGAGTCGTTAGTTAGGTTTCCTGGACAATTCTTGTGAGGGGTTACTTTCTTAAGTTGATTCTAAAAACATACAAACGAGTGGTGGAATAATTTATGAGTCATACAAGATAGTTCGTTCCCTAAGGATCAGAGATTGAGACTTTTTAAGGTTTCATCAGATGAACCCCCCTTATGGGTCGGAAACTACATTACAAGTCATAGAGGGGTATTATAAACCTGAAGCCCAAATTTCCTGTAGCTTTGAACGAGATGCTATTTACATGCTGTGGAATGCAATACGACCCATAAACCTCTTTCGTGTGGCATGCCGACCCGTTATTCTATTTCATTTAGGAAATTTATTTTACTTATTATAAATAGGCTTTTTAAGTTATTTTTCAGAAGTTTTCACATAGTAGTCAGAGAACTCAGTAATTAGGGATAGAAATAGTAAGGTTACATTGGAGAGTCTTTGAGAACACTTATAATTGAATTTCATCTTTCAGCTTGTGATTCTCATTGAAGTTGGATTTGGTTGTTCTTAATTCTAGTTTGTATGTGTTTACTTATGTTTTTCAAATTTATGATTCTTGCATACACAAATAGCATGAGTAGCTAAACCAACAACTTTAGTTGTGGGAACCATGAAGAACTAACAAAGTAAAATGGATAATTCATAATTCTAGGAAAGTGCATATGCATTTATTAATTAACTCTCTTTGTTTTGCATGTTTTCTGATGATCGCCAACATTAGAAACTAGCTAGTATTACTGACTATACCAAGGTAGTAATGAATAGGAAAAGAAAATAATTAACAGAATTCAACTGATGTGTTCTCATCTAATCAAAATAACTAGGCCAAGGGAAGGTTGTACTTAGACTAATAGGTAAGGGTCAGTAATACATACTATGGAGATGGGCCAAGTCATACAGTGAAATTCACCTCTCACTTTTGACCAAAGAGCTTGGTGAAATTAAAATATCGTCCTACATACTACACAATAGAATAGAATTAGGTTGCGTAAGGATACTAAGTTAGGGACCCATGGGGAACACAAAACCCTAGTTTCTCTCCATATTGATTTCACTCTTATAGTAGTTAGTTTTTTTTCATTGAATATTGCAAACATCCCCCCCATTGGGGAAGTAAGTCGGTTTACTACATACATTGCAATCATTGAATTCTATTGAGTCTACGTATTTCCTTGGGTTCGACCTTAACCTTGGTTAGGTTCTATTTCTTTACAACAACTTCTTTATCTTCTAAAAGGAGGTGTAATTGGGGCGACATCAAGATTATGGTGCCGTTATTGCGGAATACGGCTAGACTTAGTTTATTCATAGTGATTTAAGTGTTAACCCTTATTTCCCATATTTTATGTTTTTCTTTTGTCTTTGTCTCTTTGTGGGTGTAAATATAGTTTTTTCCAAACATTCGGATTCAAGGCAATCCCTTAATTCCATTTGATCAAGAAATCTTGAGAACATTGAGGAGAATGGCCAAAGGTAAGACCAACAATGTGGCCAATGCAACCCTGAATAGGAATGATAATTAAATTACTCGACATGAAAACCCACTCGATCACTCCACAACCACAGATTTCAATGGCAATGCTTACCAGTGGAATCAATATAGGCTAAGTCTTATGGCTGTGGAGGTGACTGGAGCCATTGTGTTGCCACCATAACTGGCAGACACAAAGTTTGTAATCTCAAGCAGATTGCTTCATATACTACAAACTGTTGCCTATTTATGAGCTTACTATCAGAGTATTCACATAGCCATCTATAAAAAGTTATATTCATCTGTAAGAGTGTAATGGGAACACATAATTTGTCAATACATGTTTTGGGACTTTGTGTCTTCCCATTATTTGTTACTGCAATGTAGCACTTTGGCTATCTGAGCTCCCATAGTGTTTGATCACCAGTTAGTAGATTTATGGAGGGACTTCTTGGAGAGGTACTTCCCTAAGTTGATGAAGTTCAAGTTGAAGGACCAAATCAACAAATGTTAGCAACTTCATGGTGATTCGATTAGTACTAATTGGAAGCATTTCACTAAATGCTTGAGGAGTGTCCCAGACCACAAGATTGTTGATGATGCCTTTGTTGATATCTTTTACCATGCCCTTGATAAGAACAGTTAGGCTTGTGCTAACACTATTATGGAGGGGCATGTTCTTAGATGAACCATTCCCAAGGATAGCAAAATAGATGTAGAATGTTGTCAAGACTAATCATGCATAGGGGCAGAGAGACAAAGCATCTACCAAAAGTTCATGCTCTGTCTATGTTGGTTCGAGGCAAGGAAAGATTAATTAGAAAGTTATGCAAGAGCTTTTATGAATTCGCACACATATGGAGGTTATGATGAAGAAAAACTAGGAGCGAGTTAGTGCCGTGGTTCATCAACCTCTACGTGCACCTATTTACGATGAGCCTTATTATGATAAGGACACATGGTTTTTTGTTGATCAGATGGGTTTTTTTTAGAACAACGTCCAAGGGTCCAATCAAGACTATTGGCAAGAAGGTTAGAGAAACAAGGTTGAACTTTAAAAGAGATAGAGCTTTGAGTGATAACCGCAGAAAATATTATGGTAGGAACAGGGGTCCAAAGAGTGATAAAAAGTAGGGTCACAGAGATGGCTTCAGAAATGGTCCCTATGTACCACCACTTAACTGTAACACAGGTGCAACAAGTTCAAGGACTGATGAGATGTTTCATCGTCTGTTGAGGAAAGTAAAGACATAGGATGAGACTCTAAGAGGCATGAAATCTATAATTTCTATTATCAATCAGAAGATTGAGTCTCACTCTGTGGCTATCAAATAACTTTAACAACAGTTTGGTCTAGTGTCGACTCAACTAAATCAAACTAAATGGGTATATTTCCTAGTAACATAGTTCAGAACCGTAAAAATAAAGGGTATGGTATGGTAGTTACTACTCATAGTGGAAAGAGCACCGTTGGTCCTCCCATTCTAGTAGATGATGATGATGTTTGAGAGGAGAAAGTTATGGCCAATGATTCATATGTAACAGATGATTGTAGCAAGGATGGGGAGAGTAAAACTACCGACATGGCACAGAAGTTGAAGCCCATTCCTACGCCTCCTCCTCCTGTCCCTCAAAGAATCAAAAGAGGTAGGAGAAAGGCAAGTTTAAGTAGTTTCTCTCCATGTTAAAATAACTATCCATGAACATCCCTCTCGTGGAGGCATTGGAGAAGATTCTAGAGTATGCTAAGTATATGAATGACTTGGTTACAAAGAAGCGCACAGGGAGTCAAGAGGTCTCCAAAGAGCTTCAGCATTATAGTGTTATTGCTACGAGGTCTTTGGTTCAGAAGAGGGAAGATCCCAATGCTTTTACCATACCCTGCACTATTACATATGTGGAGTTTGCAAGGGCACAATGTGATGTAGTTTCTAGCATAAATTTATGCCCCTTGAGGTCCATAAGAAGCTAGGATTGGTAACCCCTACTCCTACAAGCATACAGTTTGTGATGACTGATCGGACGGTGAAGAAGACTATAGAGATACTGTATATTGTGCTGGTAAAAGTTAAAAAGTTCATATTCCCTGCATACTTTGTGTTCCCGGATTACAAAGTCGACTTTGACGTCCCAATCATCTTTGGGAGACCATTTTTGACTACTGGGCAAGCACTAGTGGAAATGTAAGTTGATGAACTCAAGTTTAGATTGAATAATGAATAGGTCTTCCTCAATATTTGTCAGGCCATGGATCGACTAGGTGATCTGAAGAACAAAGTCGGGGAAATTGGTGAAGTCTAAGTAACTAATTTGTCCAAGTTGTGCGGCGACATTAAATTAGGCGATACTTTGGAGAAAACCCAAGGTCTTTGATATGATCATGAAATTGTAGGTGTATTCTAAGCTTTTAAACTCATAGGTAATTTATTTTCTTCTATTTTTGTTGTAATTTAAGACATTCAATTGGTGTCATATAGGGTAACAGTGTGTTCTATGAGACATATGCAAGTATAGGGCCAAATCAACCATTTTTGTTTGAGAAGAGCATTGAAGAGTCTCTGCAACAGTTTCTAAGACACATTAAGACCCAGACACTATCCATAGAGAATTCTAGTGAGCAAAAGGACGTGTAGTCCATTCCACAAGTTAAATTTAAGATCCATAAAAAAAACTATGGGTGGTGAATAGGGCTCATGGACCCTAGGCATGTTTTTTGAAGCTTTTTATGTAATAAGGATTCTATGATGACATCTACGTGTCATAAATCAATCTACGACTCATGGACTGGTCCATGAAACCTATTCCTGAAATGTAGGGTTTAACTGCTCTATAAAACCACAATTCACGAGCTATAGAACATTCCAGTCATATAATCAGGGTTTTGTGGAGTCTAGACTCATTAGGTTTCAGTTAACCCTTTCAAGGTGCAAACAATGGGGTAAAATTATTTTCACCCCCTTTCTAACCTAATTTATAAAATTACCCACCCAACCCCTCCCCCATGTAATTTTGACCAACAACGACAACCGTACCCTATTTTTTGGTGAATTTGTGGTGACATAGGATTTAGTGACTGTTCACCTTCTTCATCTTCTACAACTTAATCACACTACTTGGTAAGTTCTCAATTAATAAAATAATCATTAATTTGCCTATGTTGTATGATTGAGTTGGAAATCATATTGGGAATGGTAGTCTAGACACGAAACTGATGTCTGAATTTTACTTAACATTATTAAATCTGGGTTGCCCATTTTGAATGTTTGTCTAAATCTGGAATTGGGTATCTTTGCCTTGATTATGAGTCTTGAATAGTTGTTTGTGCCGATAGAATCACCCACCATATGTGATGAATTATGGTTGTATGCACATAGAATTAGCTGGTTGTTAAGAAGTGTTCTCAGCCAGACACTTCAACAGAACCAGAGTAAGAATTGGAGTCATCATTATCTAACCTATCTTCTTCACTCTCCTTGTCAAACTGGGAGGAGCTATCCACTTCATTATTACCCTGGTTGATTGTGATTGTGCTAAGGACACATTAGCCTCAGGGTCAGGGTCCACATTCATCTCTTCAGTTGGTTGCTCATCCTCGGATGACTCACCTCTTATGCGATGAACAGAAAGAGAGGCGGCACCCTTTCGACCTCTTTCAGTTAAAGCATGAGTCCCATTATGTTTGGTTTTGATCAAACAAGTAACAAATGAAACAATCAAACAAGAACATTAAGATAACCTAAGTAAAAACAAACCAAACCAGCAGGACTGCAGATACAAGGTGTAAGTATGATTTGTAGGAAAATCGTACAAGTCGTATAGTAGCATTGTAACAACAACGTAGCTAAAGGAAATATATTCCTGAATCGGGTACTAGAAGCAGGTACGACTTATAGTGTGCACTTACAAGTCGTGGGTCGGCTTCATCTCTTATTTTAGAGGCATTTCAGAAGTTCAAATCAAGGCCACCAAACCACCATTACGACTCGTGACAAGGGCTACGAGTCGTAGGTGAGTCTTGCACGGAGAATGTAAAGGCATCTTAGGTGAATAATACCTACTGCAAAGATCTACTATAACTCGTGGGATAACCTATGGCTCATTGTGGGTTCTTGTAGCAAGAAGTAGAGAGAACCTAGGGTGCCTCCAACTTTTCCACAATGACCAACAACCAATCAAAAAGAATCAAACTTTACACACACATAGATATTGGTAATACTACAACAATGTATCCACTCTTCATTATAAATCATCCCAAAACAAAGCATGATTTTTTCCCCATTTGAGCACTTTTAATAGTAAGAACAAGGGGATACACATCGGTAAATTACCCTAAGAGGATTATAACACCCCACTCCCCAAAACAACAATTTCAACCCCATATAATTTCCACAAGAGAATGACCCATAGAATACACAACAAAGCCCATGGCCATAATATCAGGCAACAAGGTCACTCAACAAAGCTAGGATTCAAGATATGACCCATCACAAGGACCTAGATTGTTATGCAACATGGTTTTCCTACTTGCACAATCACTATCACATGGTTTTTCCAATCATGACTATAAGGCATTCATTGAAACCTCCATAAGACAAGACTATTTCAACGATAAACTAAATTTAACTGTGAGAGCTTACTAAATGAATATGCAAATGTATGATGACAAGAGGAAGAACCAAAAGAGTTCTTGATGCAGAATTTTCTTGCCAGGGAATTTTAGTGGGTGACAGATGTAAAGATGAGTGGAATATTTAAAGGGAATGATGGGGGGAGTTATAAACTGAAAGGAATGCTTCATGAAGAGATATGAAGAGCCAAGAGATGTAAGTTTCTTATTATTCAAAATGGTTCGCCTTTTAAAATTCTGAAGATTAGTCTTACGAGACCCCGACTATGAGTCATATGACTCGTAGGTCCAGTTCCCATAGCAGACCCAACCCTTAGAAAAATTTACAACTACGTACCTGAGCAATACGAACCCAAATTACGACTCATGGAGGACCCTTCGAATCATGAGGTTGTCTCGTAGTATGTATGCCAGCTTTTAGTGCTCACCTTTTGCTTCTACTAGGAATGATTACGAGTAGTAAGATTCATGATGACTTGTAGGCCTACTCATAGAAGTTGTATCCAAGCATAATATTTCCCTTCATCAGTTCTTGGTTTGTTCTTGCATACTATTACCTAGAATACACCAAAATGCCAATCGATACAACTGGTTCAAAGTCTCAACAATCACAACACTATATAAAATTACCAACCAAGAAGTTAACTACGATTAAGGTCTCAAAATAAATCAACACACAAAAGAATTTTGGGTTGCCTCCAAAGAAGCATCTTATTTATCATCGTGGCTCAACTTAGTCACCATCTTTCATCAACTATAATCAAGGGTCCACACCTCACTCTTGCACTCATCTGGGTGTTTCATGGATTAGAAAATATCGAAAATGACATCTACATCATTAAACCTAAAATGTAGTTGACCTGAATCCATATCCACTAGGGCTCTCCCAGAGGCCTGAAATGCTCTCCCCAAAATGATGGGCACCTCAAAATTAACTTCACAGTCAAGGATCACAAAATATGCCAAAAAGATGAATTTATCCACTATAACAATCACATCCAAAAGGATTCCCTCCAGTTTTTTAATGGTTTGATCTACCATAAAGAACCTCATTATTATCGATGTAGGAGTATCGAGGCCAAGCTTTTTAAATACCACAAGAGCCATTATATTGATGTTCACTCCTAAGTCACACAATGCTCTTGCAAACTCGACATCACCAATGGTACAGGGGATAATGAATGCACTGGGGTCCTTTTGCCTTTGACTAAGGCATTTGGTCATAATCGCACTACATTGTTGGAGTTCTTGGAAGAACTCTTGGCTCGAAGTGCATTTTTTGATGACAAAATCCTTTATATATTAGGCATACCCGGGCATTTTCTTTAAAGCCTCTAGAAGGGGTATGCTGATGGAGAGTTGCTTCAGTATTTAGAGGAAGCGTTTGAATTTACCCTCATCATCTCTTTTCTTAAGCCTTTGAGGGAAAGGAGAGGAGGTTTGGGAATTGACTGATTTCAATTTCTCTTGCTCTCTTGTCTCTTCTTGTTGCATCCCAACAACATTCGAATATTCTCCCTCAACCGAGACTTCACCACCAAGACCATTCTCAACAACTTCATCCACAATTACTAGCATTGGGGGAACTACAGTGCTTGTGCCACTCCTAGTTATCACCGCCATGCAATGCCCTTCATTCTTTTTGTTTTGAAACATATTAGTAGGTAGGGTGCCCTTTTGGTGCTGATTCAATTATGAACAAACTTGTCCAAATTGTTGTTATAGTTGCTTAATAGCTACTTAGTGAGGCTCTATTTTCTAGTTAATACTTGAAATATCTTCTTTCATTCCCTTTAAACGCTCATCTTGATGGTCGACTCGCTTCTACAATTTTTCAAACATTTCTTCAATCCTTGAGTTGCTTATGTAACACCCCATAACTCTATTCTCTTATTTATCTATGTTTCAAGCTTCTTTTTGTCAGGTTTGGGGTGTATTAGGTTCATGGGAGACTCCTTGTACCTAAGGAAGTTCATGACTTACCTCTAAGTTGAGTTTTGGGTGTTATTTCATGAAAGGGTCAACTTTTAAACAAGCATAACTCCTGGCACAACCAGAAATAGGTGGGACACACAATTTTTTATTGAAATTCCTTTGAGTTAGCTTCACTGCACTTGGTTTTACCTCATTCCGATGTCAGATGAAGGAGTTATGATCGTTTTCGTGCCCTCCCGTGTAGTGACACGGGCACCCACACGGGCAATGTGGCCTTATATGGGTTGTGGGAAATGTTTAGGGCTAAAAAATGACTTGGTGAGGCTAGGTATTGGTCCATGACCAGTAGCATGGGTCATGTGACTCACCACTAGATGGGAGGAGGGGCGTGGAGGTATTTTAGGAGGCTTGGCTAGGCGTGGGTGCCGTTTGAAGCTAAGGCATGAGCCATGACATGACTTGTACGGCTTGTGTGAAAGGGTACAGGTAGTGTCACCTAGGAATGTGGTGGACAGAAACACTTTCTTGTCTAAATGATGTGGGGTGGATCAGTACATGGTTCGTGTAACGCTACACGGTCTGTGAAAGTGGCTGTCAAAGTGACGTCAACCTTAACTTTTTCTCAAGTGTTCCAATTCCATTTTTCTATCAATGTCTTGCCTCACGGGCACTCCACATGACCTATGGAGTGCCACACGGTAAGTGAAGTCTTCAGTAAGATGGCACTTTGCCAATTTTTCTATTCGTTACTGATGGCATTTTCGTAAAGGCTAATTATCCTAATGACCCTTTTTGACTTTTTAGGCTAACTTAACCTCCATAGAAGACCTAAACTCTAATCTTAAGGAACCAATTTCACTACTCTCATCTCAATCACAATTCCAAATCCTTTCAAGAGACTCTATCAAGCCCCAATTCAATTTCAAGGAAACCTAAGAACAAGATTGGATTCCAAAATCATTTCCAAGGCTCTATTCTTCCCAATCTCAATTCAAAGCAGCTCTAAACCTAAGGTATGTGGTGTTGAACCATTGGGTTCTTACACCAATGGTGCCTAAACCCTCTTTTAATTCATATTGCATGATTTAAAGTGTAATTTACAAGTGGGTTTGCTAGTACGAACATGTTTATGAACTATGTTAAAGCTATGTAAAGTTCTGACTGATTTGCCATGTTTTAAGCTATAATTCTTTGATCACATTTAAGAATTGATGAGGGGTTTTGATGTATATTTCTTGAGGGTGTTGCAAGGTATTTATTGATGGTTTTACAATAGTCTTACTTGCATGATTTATCTCACACCCGCCAAGTGTTTGATAAAATGTCCTGTTATAGTTTCTTGAGGAACTGAAAGTCCAATGCATGTCTTATTAGCTGAATGATGTTGGTTATATGTTGATGAAATGATGATTGAAATATATTGGTTTGATGATCTAGTTCTATGAGATGCTTAATCCGAAAAGAGATGGTCTCCCATAAGGAAGGTCACTTGATCCGTAGAGGGATGGGCTCCTGTAAGGAAGGCCACTTAATCCAAAAAGGGATGGGCTCCCATAAGGAAGGTCACTTAATCTGATAAGGGATGGGCTCCCATGAGGAGGACCACTTAATATTAAAAGGGATAGGCTCCCATAAAGAAGGTCACTTAGTCCAAAAGGGGAGTGGCTCCTATAAGGAAGGTGGCTCCAAAGGGTCTTATTTTATCTCGGTTAAGGATTCTTTACACATTTATAGTATGATACATGTAAGATGAACGAGTTGTAAAGCATGAATTACTTAAGTGTTGGTTATACATGCCATATTGTTATTATGCTATCTATTGATTATTATTGTGCATTTTTATTATGATGTCTATCTCTTGTTGTATTGCATCCCACATACTTAAAACATTCAAACATACTAACGCATACTCTATGCCTACATGATATCACCATGTAGGAACCGAATCTCCATTTGCTCATAATCCTCCTCGTGGCTAGTAGTATTCACTCAAGCTAGTTGGTGATTCCTCATGTGCGAGGGCAATATCTATGTTCTTAAGCTATGTATTAAATACTATCCCTCTTTTTGGTATACTTTTTCTATGAGGGTGAGTCAAGTTGCTTGTCTTGGCCCCTGTTAAGCCCTACGTTAAAGGTGCTATTAGGAAAGTTATATGTTATACTTGAGCTTTGACATACTTATGATATTCAGGTTAATTAAATATAAGTATATCCCATAGTCCCAATTCCCCTTATTTATGTTTCTTACATTGTTTTACATTATTTCCGTGATCAAGGATGTGTAATGATATACTACGAGGCTTGCTTGGGGTTCCTTCAGGTTCCCATTTGCCGGTTATGTCTAGGCCCTGGGCTTGGGTCGTGATAGCTTGACCCGCCATCACGGTTATGTGGTGGCACATAACCTATAGCCCTATCTTCTCCCCCATTCTGCGTCTGACACTCTTTCTCTCTCATAGTATCCACCCCCTCTATTTGTATACATCCCATCATAGGTGAAGTTCCGACCTTGATATCTGGAACCTTGCATCCAGTAATCTGAATTAGACCCTTAGTGGTTGTTCCGGAAAGCCGCCCCATGGTTCCTTAGAAAACATGTATCCTCATCAAAGAATGGATCATATAGGTAGGAGCCTTCGGAGGTTGGTAAGTGACTGCCTTGACACTTTCTTCATTTTTCTTTAAAACTAAGTCCATATTTGTACGAAGTTGAGCAACTTGTTCCATGATCTCTTCATTCACCTTTTCTTGCACATTATTGGTGTTAACTGCACAAAAAGGTTTCATTGTACCTCAGTCTCATTGTCCCCATGCTCGATTTTTTTGACCACGTGCTCCATTCTTGCGGCTAGTATTGCAAATGGATGGTCAAGGAACATGCCTCCCATAATTGTATCGATGCAACCTGACTATTCTCATCGAGTACCCAATAAAAAATTTCAGCAAAGGCATCGTTAACAATCTTGTGATCAGGGGCCATCCTCAAGCATTTAGTAAACCTCTCCTATGTTGTAATAATAGAATCACATGGCAATTGCTCAATGTTATTGATTTGGTCCTTCGATTTCAACTTCTTAGATCTTGGGAAATATCTTTCAAGGAATACTCTCTAAAGTTCAGCCAATTTGTCATAGTACTAGGAAGAAGCTCAGACAACCATACAACTGCATTGCCAATCAATGATAGTGGAAACACTCTCAAAACCACAACATAAAGAGAAATATTTTTCATCCTCATGATACTCCTGCAAACAAACACCACATTTTGAAGATGATGGTGGTGATCATACGAAGGTAGCCCTGTGAATAGTCCACTGTTATGGAGCATTTGGAACAATCAATTTGATACTGTGAACTTAGCGTCTACTAGTATAAGGGGCAATACTATAGAACCAGTAACATCCATAGCCATAGGGTTCAGTTTGTATTAGTTCCATCCATAAGCATTTTCATTGAAGTCCCTGAGTTGTGGCTTGTTACCCCTTTGTGGTGGATTCTCCTCTCTTCCCATATCCTTATTCACAAGCATATCCTCCTCAACCTAGATATCTTCATTCACTTGAGCGATTCTTCTTGGTAGTTGATGGATCTCCAAATTTATTGGAGCTAAGGGATTGCCTTTACTCCTTGGGTTGGCCATACAATCTAGTTTATCCTACAAATAAAATCAAACAACAAAAACAAAAATAAAAGTAAAGTACTAGAGACTCTAGAAATCAACACTAGATATAACAAATAGTGAAATAAAATCAAAACCTAACTATACTCCCCGGCAACGGTGCCATAATTTTTGACTGATATTTACACTCAAATAAGAAAGAAGTTGTTTTCAGCAAATAATCTAACCAAGGTTATGATCAAATCAACAGGGAATATAGGCCTTGATTACAAGATTTCACCACTAATAATTTCTAGTATTTATGATTAATATCTCTAAATGGTGGGTTTATGTGTTTCAAAAACAAAATAAAACTTCCTCTAACAATAACGCGAGGAAACACTCAATTTTTGGGACAACTTGGGCATTGTATTCCCTATGGTTCATCGACTTGATTAATCTAGATAACATAACTACAATCGGTGATTTGCATGCAAGATGGTAACTTAGGTTCTTCTAGCCCTCTTGTGAAGGAGAACATAGATTTTCACCATGGCGCTTGGTCAGCAACCATGGCGTGCCAACTAACCATTACCTATAGTCCTAGTCAACCTCCCCTTGGTTAGGCTTGACTGACTAGACGAGAACACATCAATGGAATTTTGTCATCAACTTCTCTTTTCCTATTCATCACTACCTTGGTCGGGATCGTGATAGTTGGCAAGGTTTGGTGTTAACCACAACCAAACAATAATAATAATGAAGGGAAATAGATAATACATGCAAAACCCCAATCTTTGAAATGCATGGAATGTAGGTCATCTCAATGGCAACTACCCAAGGTTTCCGCAACCCCAAGTTGTGGGTTGTTAGGTACTCATGGCTACGGCAAAACACTTAAGAATGCAAATAATAGACATAGTTAAGATCTTTACCAATACCAATGAAGAAAATAGGCACCACAAATTGCAAACCCACAATCTTGATGGATCAACAATGAGTACAAGACAAGAATTTGCAATCCCCAAAATGGGTTTTCCAAGAGAGAACAATACACTAATCTAAAAAACTACGAAAAGAGACAAAAATGTGATTCTCAATAGTCTACTGGTCAAAATCCCTTCTAACAACCGAACTTACACTATATAGAGTATTTAAAAAACAACCCTAGAATTTACAAAGAAAAGACAGCTGCCAACTAATATGTTACATAAGTATGACTAATAGGATGACCTCTACGTCATAATGGGGGTCTCGAATCAAATTCTTGGCATCTTGGACTAAACTGGTATGACCCATAGGTACGACTTATTGCTTGAGCTATGACTCATATGTTAGTCTCATAGTTTTGGTCTTCAGTTTTTTGGTCCAACATCTTAGGTCTTTCTATCTTGCTACGAGTCCATCGATTCAAGTCGTAGTGTGACTTATGACTCATATGATGGCCTCGTAAGGGTGACCTCCACTTAGTAGATTTCTAAATTTTTGTCTTTTCATTCTTGCTACACTACCCTACAACTCATAACTTGAGCTACGACTAGTAGGTGGGCTCATAAGGCCTATACTTCAGTAAAATCTGCAACTTTTCTTCAAAATCATGCCAACCTAAATTTTCTGTAAGATTAACACAAAAACACATCAAAACACTAAAAAGTCGCTTTAAGAACTAAAAATCTGTTATTTTAAGCATCAAATGTGCTGTATTTTGATAGCACATTATGGCACTCCGATGAGCACTGCACCACTCTACTCGTATGCCAGAGATATTCAGCCCAATGCCACCGGCTGAGAGTTCATAAACTATTGCCACTGCTGCTACTAATGAGCATTGGCCCCTGTAGCTAGAGGAAGATGAGAAGAGGGGGCCATGACTTCTATTCCTACAGCATAGGCCACGTTGTAACAGTCTACTCTCGTGAGCATAGTAGACATGTCTAAGGTTCTTTCATGTTGAGTCGTAATTGACTTATTCAACAGATTTGGCCATGGGTTTTCCAAGCCATCTCATACTCGCAGAGTCGCATGTAGGCATTCACGGTGGCAACTATTCAGGACCTTCTTTCCAATGGGGATTCTTGTATTGACACTTTTGAGGTAAGGGTACAATAGAGATTGAGTGAGGCTCGGCCATCGAACTTTATCATCCATTGAGACAGAGATCCAGCATCTCTGGGTAGATATGACTGCAGATTCACAGCACTGGTGACACTACTAGAGACCACACTCTCGGTGGCAGTAGTTGATGTTTTTGCTCCTAATGAGCCTATCTAGTCTTCCCAAGGGAAGAGACCCTGCCCTGACGATGATCCTGATACTATATGACTTCAGGCGGGGATGACTATACAAAAGGACCTCCAACTTATCTTGAGGGAGTCTAGGGAAGAGCCAGAGAAGTGACGATCTTGTGAGACAGAGCAAATGAGGGGTGTTGGCCCTTCCGAACAGAGTACTACTACTAAGGAGACCACCCCAAAGCAAGAGGGTGTCTAGACTCAGCCACACTCCATGCTTACGTACCCAGGTGTCATGACCCAAGCTTAGGGCCTAGACGTGACACGGCGAATGGGGATCCTGAAGGAGCCCTAAACAAGCCTCTGAGGATATCATTACACATGCTTGGTTGTTAAAGAAATTATAAATCAAACAAAACACAGAAAAAAGGGAAATACGTGGCTAAAGGACATCCTTGATACCATAGAAACATAATAAGCTAATAGTATAGCATTAACATGTCATAAGGTTCCAACAACACCTCTAATAAATAGATAGGAGCTGGGGCCAATACAATCATTGGTCGCACCCTCATAGCCATAAGTTATCGACATAAGAAGAGTCAATATATAGAATAAACCAAAAGAAGCATCTCCTCGAAGTTGAGGACTCACCAACTTGCTTTTAGAGAAATCGTACTAGCCATGTAGAGGAGGATAATCAAGTGGGGCTCCGATTCCTACAAGGTAACATTATGTAGGCATAGAGTATGCATTTGTAGGTTTGAGCATACCAAGTATTTAGGATGAAATGCAACAAAAGATAGGCAACTTAGGCCAAACACAATATCATAAGCAATGCATAGAAAAATAACAATATGACATGTATGAATGATGCTTAAAGTAAAACATGCTTAGATGCATAACATTTTTCATGTGTAGGAAAAGTCCATCATCATAAAACAAGAAACATAGTACTTGGAATCCAAGGTAGACCATCCCTTGGAAGTGATTGAGGAATCAATTGCTCAATTAGTTGATGGGCATTACCACCTCCCATCCAAAGTGATTGAGGTATCAACCTCCTAATTGGTTGATGGCATACCACCCCCATCCGAGGTGATTGAGGTATCAACCCCTAAATTGGTTGATGGTTGTCACACTCTACCACCCATAGTGATTGAGGTATCAACCCCTCAATTTGTTGATGGTTGTCAAACCCTACCATACATGGTGATTGAGGTAGCAACCACTCAATTGGTTATGATCAACCCATAACACTATAGTTATTTTTCATGAAATCAATACACATATACTCACACACATATATACACACACATACACACACACACACATACACACATATATATATATATATATCCTTCTTCCATCATCATAGAGTCATACAAGTCATATATCAAGAATGGACCATGCAATGGATCATCAATAGACTAAGAACACAAAACCGGACATTTTATCAAATACTTGGCTTGTCTATTATGCAATTCAAGAGTGAAATCATGCAGGATTCAATGCAAAATCACAGAACAACTCTTGGTAAAACTCTCACGCAAGATGCATCAAAACTCTTCATCAGATCTCAAAATAGATCATAGATTCATAACTCAAAACTTGCTTAGACAATCACACTTTTATGAAACTCCATCATAGTTCACAATTTAAATTCATAATAAGTAGGACCTGTAAGTAAATAAACTTAGAATCATGCAATCTATTTAAAAAAGAAGATTGAGATTCATAGGTAAAAGAAAACTATACTTGAAACCGACATACCTTAGACCTTGAGCCTCTTGAAATTGAATTGATAAAGAATGAAAGCTTGGAATGGAGTCTTGAAATCCAAACTTGTTCTTTAGTTTCCTTGAATTTGTATTGGGGTCATAGTTGAGGCTTTTTGAGGTTTCGAGAGCTCTTTCAAGTTAAGAGTAATGAGTTTGATCCTATGGAATAGGGATTAAGTCTTTTGTGGAGGTTACGATAGTATTGGAAGCCTAAAAAGGTCATTAGAATGAATTAAATTGATGAAAATGTCATTACTGAATAGATGGAAAAATTTCCAAAGTGTGCCTCACTGAGGCCCACATGAGTCTTTTGGCACTCCATGGGTCATGTGGTGTGCCCGTGAGATGATACTTGGTCAAAAATTTGGAAGTTGGAGCATTTAGAAAAATTAATGTCATGGTCACTTTGATGAGAGTCGTTCATGGGCCATGTGGTGCTACACGGTCCACGTAGTAGTCCATTGAACCACACTTAGAGAAAAAGAAAGTTGCTAGGCCACCCCACATCCCAAGGCCATGAGTTGTCTGATTTTCCATGGCCTGTCAAGGTGCCCATGGCACCACACTTGGTCAAACAGTTGTACACATTCCATGACTAGCCACACAATCAGTGGCAAGCCACACGTCCTATTCCTCTAGACATGTCATTTTTCTTAGTCCAAAAATAGTCTTTTTCAGCTTAAGGAAGTCCACATGTCCCATCCAAAGCCTCACTGCCCGTCAAGTTTCCCGTGTGGTTTCACTGCACGGCAGTGTCTCATGAAAACGGTCATAACTCATTCATACAAACTTGTAATGAGGTGAAACTAAGTGCATTGGAAAGCTAACTCAATAGGATTTCGTTTGACATATTGTGGGTCATCTAGTATTAATTGTGCTAAAAGTTATACTCAATTAAATTTAAACTTGGCACAAACCAACACCGAAAAATCAACTCATAAGTCTTGAACTCATCTAAGTAGTAGGAGTCTCCCACGACCCTAATACACTCCCAACCTAACCAAATAAGGCTCCAAACATGGATACACAAGAGCATGGAGTTATGGGGTGTCATACTAAGTATGATTTTTGACCCCTTTATGTTTTATTTTGCGTTGATTATGCTTATTGCGGACAATACACATCTTTTTCGATAGGGTGTGGGTACTTATGGACACCACTAAATTCTGATTAACTTGGGTCTGTAATTACCCTAATTTTTTTATCACAATGTTCTCTTACCTGTAGTTTTTCCCCTATGGATATTTATTTTCTTTTGAATCGGCATGTCGACAATGTGTAGTTATGATTTGTAGCATATTGTGTTAATACTGTTTTTGTGTTTTTTTTGAAAAATGGTACCCACCAAGAATTTTTATTAGTAGTCTAGATAGCAACCATGTATGTTTAGGTGTCTTGAAAATATTGTTATGATAAGTGAGGATAATATTGTAACACCCCACATCTTAATTGTACTAGTTCTATACAAATAAAACATGATATGGTTTGGTCAAATTAGCGCCCATTTTTAAAAGTGGTTGAATCTCATGCTAGAAGGCGATATCTGTGTCTAATGCTTAAGAGGATCGAGTGTATACAAGTTTTGTGTCAAATTGAGGAGATCACGACCCTAAAAAAAGGGAGAGAATTGAGGTGCTTGTGGGACTTAAGAAGCTAGCAGGTGAGTCACCTACTTGCTTAGCTTAAACTTGCTAGATAAACGGAGACGAGGCCCGACGCCAAATCTGTCCTAGTCCGATTATGGATAAAGTCCTTGTTAAGGGTGTAACTTTAGCCCATGTTTTAGCATATAAATGGACTATATTTTACGCCTAAGATGGATATCAAAAGATCTCAAAGACATCAAATTTTTTTGATAATTTAGGCCCAAACTAACAAAGAGAAAAAGTAAAAATAGGCAGCAAAGGCCCGTCAATTTGGAGCCGCTTAAGGCCCAAGTAAAAGGCAAAAAAGGGTACATTAATCACTTGATAAAATAAGGATTATAATGCAAAAGTAAGTTAGCCAAGTGCTCCTTTAAAACAGACTTATAATTATCTCACTCATGTCATTTAACTTGAACAAAAAAAATCAGATTCTTTTTCCAAGTTCTCTCTCAACTTTTTCTTAACCTTGACAAGCAGCCACAAAGAGTCTTTTACGATTCTTGAAGAAGCCTTGTACCTTGAAGGTAATGGTAATTAAGTTTTATTATGTGTTTAGTATGGTTTTGTTTTGAAAAACAAGAGAATATATTGGTTAGGTATATGCTAAACCTTTTGGACAACATGTCTTCCAAGGGTTATTGTGTATTTTTCTTGTTTATTTTGGAGCTTTTCTCTGCTTGGTTGGCTTGATTATGAAAGAAGGTTGCTTTTCTTAATTTATTTCCATTCTGTAATGATGTATAAGTGTTGCTGCACTATTTGGTTATACGTAAACAATCGAGGTTTAACATGTTATCCTAAGTGTGCTGTTTGTAAAAATTATAGGCTGATTGATTGAGGACTATGGTCACATCCTACACCTATTTTGAGGATTGTTTTCAAATTCTTTTAGGACTTGTTTTATGTGTATATATGGTGGGGACTATTTTGCTAAAGTTGGATTAGATTTGGAATTGTCGAAGTCGAAATGTAGCGAAGGGATGTAAAGTTATGCCCCCTATTTACATGTTGTGTAGAATTATTTTTTGTTGTGCTTTGTGGGTTATTGTAAGAATGTTATGGCACTGAAGTATGCTACACAAGATATGTATATGAGAGTGTGTAGAAAGTATGATTAGGGGCGAAAAGGTTGAAAGAATATGCTCGGGTTTATAATTATACAGTTGCTGCCCGTGTGTTGTTTTTTTATGAGATTGTGCTGCCAAGATATACCCATTGGCTGCTAATGCTAGTTTTATTACCTACTATAGTGTAGATAAATATTTATAGGAAGGGAAGGTTATCTCAAGGTAATAGAGGTCGTATAGTGAGGTATGTAAGGGTAATCAATTTCATATTACTTGGAATGAAATCTAGATTACTCCTTGGCACATAAAGGCACTTACCAACTCCAACACAACTATTAACCATGTATCCACACTTCCACAAGTTCATATGCTCCTATACATAGTCACCTTAAAATCCGCACACATAATTTGATACCAAGTTACATATGTTCTTGTTGCTAAATAAAGTTCATGAGTTGTTTCATCTAACACGCATTCCATTATTTGTGTAACATACTATTTTCATTGTCATATTGTCTTGTATGATTATTAACATGTCACATGCTACATCTACAGTCCTACAGCTCCAATATTATACCACCAAAAGAATCATCTCCAAAGTAATTGAAAAATAAATATATTTCCTATTGATGGGTGGTAACCCGAGGGGTGGAAGAATCACCTTGCCAAGGTCGATCCTATCATGGGGGTAGCACAAGGCCTAGAAGGGAAAACCTAGCCAAGGCCGATCTAGATATAGATTTACCACTGATCAGCTAGTAATTTATATTACATATTGTGCATAGATTATACAGTATAGGTAAAGTAATAAAAAGAACATAAAGTATAGGATCCCACAGTATAACTACAGGTAGTCTCTTATCCTACACTAGTGCATAGTTTCATATGAGTTGTTACTTCATATACAGTATTTCATGCCTTACATATTCAGTACACTATCTCGCACTGATGTCCCTTATGGGAGACCTGTATTTCATGCTACAGGTACAATGCTAGTTGATCTCTCCAGTAGAAGTACAAGATATCCAGTTGCTGTTACCAAGCTCCAGGTTACTTTGGAGCTTCGTGTGTCTTAAGGTTATATTTTTGTATTGTGTAGTTAGTCAAGGCATGGCCTGTTCCAACCCTTATCAGATAGTTTTCCTTTTCTGGAGGCTTTGTAGACTATGTAAATTAAAGTGTGGTCATATCTCATACTTTAGACAATATGGCCCCAACAGCCTAGCCATATGCATTTCCTTTTCGCCTGTTATTACTATTTACTTTCTAAAAGGCATGTTGAATGTAAAAATCCCTCATAATTTATATAGAAAGCACATGGATACAGATTGGTTCTCCTGAGTCTTATCGGTAATGGGTGCCAGTCTGCCTTAACCCGACTTTTGGTGTGACCAAAGTGGTATCTGAACTGGTCATGCTACGGAGTCTACAAAGACATGTCTATATAGAGTCATGTTTATTGATGTGTTGTGCACCACATTTATAAGTAGGAGGCTAAGTGGAATTTAGGAGTAGTCACTTTCTTTTGTTCTTTAGATTGTACCTTAGAGCCAATTATAATAAGTGGATTGTGTCTAACCCCTAAATTATTTTGTATAACAAGTATGCTAGAAACCAGGAAAAATAAATGTAAAGGCAAGGAAGTAGAAGTGGTGGTTAGTATACCCAGTCGGGTGAGACAACGAAATAAGCCTCAAGATGAGTCTCTATAACAGACATCTCCAACTCCTCTAACTCTTGATGAAACAAAAAGTAGTGAAATTCCCCCAGAACCACATATTGATGCTACAGTGCAGGATCTAAGAAATGCAGTCTAGCTATTGACTCGGATAGTGGCTGGCCAAGGCCAAAGAAAGGAAGGCCCAATTATAGGTGCAGGTGGTGCGAATAGGGCAGCTAGCACGAGGATATGTGAGTTCCTTAATTTTGACCTTCCATCCTTTAATGGGTCAGATCCAAATGAAAATCCCTATGACTTTGTTGACCAGATTCAACACATTTTAGATGTTAGGCATGTGAGTGGTACATAAGTTGTTGAGTAAGCGACATATAGGTTGAAGGGTGTGGATATATTATGGGATAAATCTTGGAAGCAATCCAAGGATATAGATACACCTCCGACTACCTGGAGGAAGTTCAAAGAGGCATTAATTGACTCTTTTTCTACTCATTGAAGTAATGAGTGTACTTCATCTTTCCATATGAGGTAGTTCTTGAATGGGAAGGCAATATTGCGATGCCAATGGGTAAGTTTATCTCCTATTTTAAGGTAAGAAAGATGATATCTAAGGGTTATATATGTCATTAAGTTAGGGTAATGGATATAGAGGCAGAATCGCCAACTCTTCAATCAGTTCTAGTAGTGAATAATTTGTTGATATGTTCCCTGAAGAACTTCCAGGCTTACCTCTAGTTCGAGAAGTAGATTTTCTATTGACTTACTTCTATGCACTCAACCTATTTCCATCCCTCTATATAGAATGGCCCTGATAGAATTGTGTGAATTAAAAGTGCAATTAACAGACTTATTGGAGAAGGGTTTTATAAGACCTAGTGTGTCCCCTTGGGATGCACCGGTGTTATTTGTACGTAAAAAATATGGCACTATAAGAATGTGTATCAATTATCAACAATTGAATAGGGTAAAAATTAAGAACAAATACCCCGTCCCCAGGATTGTGAGCATTTGATTAGTTACAGGATGCCAAATGCTTTTCACATCTTTTAGAACATGCTATGGTCACTTTGAATTTCTTGTTATGTCATTTAGGTTAACGAATACACCGGTAATTTTTATGGATATGATGAATAGGGTACTTAAGCCAATTTGGATGTGTTTGTGATAGTGTTTATAGATGACTTTTTGGTATATTCAAGATCAGAAGAGGACTATACAAATCACTTACGACAAGTTTTACAAGTTCTTCGTAATCGACAGTTGTATGCTAAGTTTTCTAAATATGAACTTTGTTTAAAATCGGTGGCATTCTTTGGTTATATTGTATCTAATGAAGGAAAAATGGTTGACTCACAAACGATAGAGGCCGTGAAGGATCGACCAAGGCGAACAACATCTACGGAAGTTCGAAGCTTCCTAGGGTTGGCAGGTTATTATAGAAGGTTTGTTGAAGGTATTTCTTCTATTTCTGTACCTCTAACAAAGTTAACACATAAGGCAACTAAGTTCCAATGGAATGATGCACGTGAAAGGAGCTCCCAAGAGCTGAAAAATAAGCTAACTTCTACACCTGTACTAATACTTCCTGAAGGCACCGAGGGGTATGTAGTGTGGTGCGATGCTTTAGGAGTTGTCTTAGAGAGTGTATTGACACAACATGGTAGGTTAATTGCTTATGTCTCTAAACAACTACGACCACATGAGAAAAAACTATCCAACACATGATCTTGATCTAGCAATGGTTGTGTTTTCTCTAAAAATATGTCGCCACTATTTTTATGGGGTTCATGTTGACTTATATACTGATCATAAGAGTTTGCAGTAAATTTTTATGTAGAAATACCTAAATTTAAGGTAGTGGAGATTGCTAGAGCTAATAAAGGATTACGACATTGATATACTATACAATCCGGGGAAAACAAATGTGGCAGCTAATGCTCTGAGTCATAAAACAATTATGAATATTAGTGATTAGACTTTGGTAAATAAAGGAATGATTAAAGATCTACGTCAACCAGTCATTTTTAGAGTTCGCCTTCTTGAATCCCAAAGGAAGGGATTGTTGTGCGCAATGTTGTAGAATCTTCGCTGTTAATAGAGGTGAAAGAAAGTGTCACGACCCAAGCCTAGGGCCTAGACATGACTGGCGAATAGGGAACCCGAAAGAATCCTAAACAACCCTCATAGCATATCATTGCATATCCTTGATCACGAAAGCAATGCAAAACAATGTAAGAAACATAAATAATGGCAATTGGGACTATGGGAGATACTCATATTTAAATAGCTTGAATATCATAAGTTAGTCAAAGCTCAAGTATAATACATAACTTGCCCAACAACACCTCTAACATAGGACTTAACAGGGGCCAAGACAAGTAACTGGGCTCACCCATATAGTTAAGTATACAAAAAAGAAGAATAGTCTTTAACACATAGCTACTGAACATAGATATTGCCCTCACATATGAGGACTCACTAACTAGCTTGAATGGATACCACTAGACAAGTGGAGGAGGATGATGACCAAATAGAGCTCTAGTTCCTACATGGTGATATCACGTAGGCATAGAGTATGTGTTAGTACCTTTGAATGTACTAAGTATGTGAGATGCAATGCAACAAGAGATAGACTTCATAATCAAATTGCATAATTATAACCAATAGATAATATGACATGCATAACCAACTCTTAAGTAAGTCCTGCTTTGAAAATTTTTCATCTTACATAGATCATAAATATAAATGTGTAAAGAAGCTTTCACCGACATGACATAAGACCTTATAGAGACACCTTTCTTATAGGAGCCCATCCCCTTTCAGTCTATGTGACCTACTTTACGGGAGCCCATCCCTTTTCGGATTAAGTGGCCCTTCTTACAGGAGCCCGTACCTTTTCGGATTAAGTGACCTTCCTTACGGGAACTAGTCCCTTTTAGGATTAAGTGGCCTTCATTACGGGAGCCCGTCCCTCTTTAGATCAAGTGACTTTCCTTACGGGAGCTCGTCCTTTTCCGGATTAAGAATTTTGTAGAACTACCTCATCAAACCATTACATTTAAATCATTATTTCATCATCATACATTCATCATAATATCGTTCATCTCAAAAGATATGCATTGGATCTTTAATTCCTCAAGAAAATATAATCAAACATTTTATCAAATACTTGGTGGGTGTGAAATGGTAGTATAAGACTATGCAATTTACAGATGAAATCATGAAAGTAAATCCATTGTAATATAATAAATCAATACCTTGGAACTCCCTCAAGAAATATAAATCAAAACCCCTCATCAATTCATATGATAGATCCAAGATTTATAGCTCAAAACATGGCAAAACAGTCACAACTTTAGATAGCTCTGACATAGTACATAGACATGTTCATACTAGCAAACCCATTTGTAAAATCAACTTTAAATCATGCAATATTAATAAAATAGGGTTTAGAAACCATGGGTAGAAGTAACCAATTGTTCAACACCATATACCTTAGGTCTAGAGTTATTTGGAATTGAGACTGGGAAGAATGGAGGGTTGGAAACAATCTTGGAATCCAATCTTGTTCTTGGGTTTCCTTCAAATTGAATTGGGGCCTGATGGAGGCTCTTGAGAGGATTTGAGAGTGTGATTGAGATGAGAGTAGTGAAATTGGGTCCTTAAGATTAGAGTTTAGGTCTTCTAGGAAGGTTAAGATAGCTGAAAAAGACAAAAGGTGTCATTACAATAATTAGCATTTGTGGAAATGCCATTAGTGAATGGATGGAAAAATTGGCAAAGTGTCGTCATACTGAAGACTTCACTGGACATGTAGCACTCCATGGGTCGTGTGTGGTGCCCATGAGAAAAGAATTAGACAGAAAAATGAAATCAGAACACTTGAAAAAAAGTTAGTGTCGACATCACTTTGACGGCTACTTTCATGGACCGTGTAGCGTTACATGGACATTGTATTGATCCGTCCAACATCACTTAGACAAGAAAGTGTTACTAGACACCACATGCCTAGATGACATGGCCCGTGCCACTTCACATGAGCCGTACACGACAGTCGTGGCCCATGCCTTATCTTCCAATGCAACCCACGCCTAGCCAAGCCTCTGAAAACACCTCCACGCCCCTCCTCACAACTAGTGGTGAGTCACATGACCCGTACCACTGGTCGTGGACCAAGATGTAGCCTCACCATGTTAGCCCCAAACATTTCCCATGACCTATGCAAGCCTATGCTGCTTTATGGGTGCCCGTGGTGCATCACTTTACGGGAGGGTCTCACGAAAACGGTCATAACTCCTTCATCCGACATCGGAATGAGCTGAAACCAAGTGCGCTGTGAAACTAACTCAAAGGATTTCATTTTACCTATTATTAGACTCCTAGTTCCAAATGTCATAGGATTCATGCTTGTTTAAAGTTGACCTTTGCATGAAACAACATGAAAAATTCAACTTGGAGGTAAGTCTTGAACTCGTTTAGGTACTAGGAGTCTCCGATGAACCTAATACACCCCAAACCTGACCAAATGAAGGTTGAAACATAGATACACAAGACCATAGAGTTATGGGGTGTTATAATATCTCCCTCTTGGGAACATGGTCCCCAAATGTCAATGAAACGTACACAAGGAAAGTAGTCATTTAAGATATTTGCTAAAACATGAATGCAACAATGAACATAAACATGATTTCCAAGGAAATTTCAACATGTACATCAAAATTTCTCATAATCTTATTAACATGAACATGAATGCATGTAGTGACTTAAGGGCCAATACTTGAGACTTGGAATCATAAAAGGACTTGACTTGTCATCATAAGCTTGAATAAAATGAAAAAGATATAGATATTGCTTCTCTATGCCTACACCAACTCCCTGAAAAACACATGTGAATAAACGACTCTTCCAAAGGGGCCTTGACAAACACCACGTCCCCAATAATCAACTTTCCCACCCTTTCATCCAATACCTCCACCGGGACGTTCTCCTAAGACAACATATCCTCTACATCACTCACAATCTCAAAGAGTTTTATTGCACTAAAGTCACCAACACATCCCCTCCACTTAGAAGCATGTCAAACCGGACAAACAATACTCCTATACATAGGTCATTCCTAAACTTATGCAACCCTAACAACCTCCTTATACACTCTATAAGGACTCACAATCCTCAACTCAATTGTCAACCTTAAACCTACCTAACCCACATGGTACCATAACCACCATTTCCCCACTCTATCATCATCTCACCCTCACTAGAGACAAAATCTGAAACAAGGATCAAGCTTAGAGAAATGACTATCCCACTGTAGTTGTCCTAACAAATCGACTGTCCATATCAAAATCTTACTAGTAACAAAGGGATAAGGAAAGAAACACCAACTCCTAGAACTATCAAAATCTAGGAAAATTTCTAACTTACCAGTAACATCATCACACACCTCATCCCTTTCTTACCTTCTTTGAAGAGCATAGAACCTATTTTTCCTTGGAGCATCCCCTTGGCCTTGAGGGCGACCATCTCTATCTTTGGTTTGAGCATGGGGACAATTAATAACTCGGTGACCTATTTCACCACATCTAAAGGAAGCACTAGCGTTCCTCCAACACAGGCCACCATGTTTTTTCATACACGTAGGGCACTTGGGCTTGGGCCCTCCACTATATTACCACCTTGGCATCATGGACTATCATTAGCAATCCCTCCATTAATAGCATTAGAAAACCCTTGGCCTTAATGGAACCAACCATCGTTTGAACCTTGAAACACATCATGAATACGGGCCCTCTTGGCCTCTCTACTCCTCTTCCTCAACTTCTCCTCTTCCATTTCTTCAGCATAGGTCATCAAATAGGACAAGTCCATGTCACCAATCAACATAGCAGGCTTGCATTCCGCACTCAATAAGTTGGACACCCCGATCACAAACTTGTTTATTCTAGACCTTCGGTAGGCAACAAAGTAAGGAGAAAACATTGAAAGTTGTTTGAACTTAAGGGCATACTCCCTCAAACTCGTTGACCTTCGTCTCCAATTTAGGAATTACACCAATTCAGCTTCTCTAAGCTTAAGAGGGAAGAACAGATTAAGGAAAGCCACTTTGAACTCTTCCCAAAGCACCACGTATCCAATGCCCTTCTCGGACCTTCCATTGGTTGTACCATATTTGTGTTGCTCCTTTTAGTTAGTAGGCCACCAACCCTGCCTTTTCTTCTGGCCTCACACCCATAATAGCCAATATCTTGTAAACCTTATCAATAAACTCTTGAGGGTGCTCATCAACCTTTGACCTACAGAATTCTGGGGGATTCATTCTTATGAAGTCTCTCAGCTGTGAAGCCGGTTTAGGAGCATGAGGGGCTTGGGTACCTTGATTGGCTTGATTGCCAGTTTAGCTTCCAATGGCACTATTCCCCTCCTCCTGAACAGTGGTGAGTCAAATGACCCGTGCAACTGGCCGTGGACAAAGAGTTAGCCTCACCACACCATTTTCTAGCCCCAAATATTTCCCACGACCCATACAAAGCCACACTGCCCGTATGGGTGCCCATGGGGCTTCACTGCTTGGGAGGGTCTCACACAAATGGTCAGAACTCTTTCATCCTACATCAGAATGAGCTGAAAACTTATGCGTAGTGAAACTAACTCAAAGGGATTTCATTGGACAAGTCGTGGGCCACCTAGTTCCATATGTGCCAAGAGTTATGCTCGTTAAAACAACACCTAAAACTTAACTTTGAGGTAAGTTTTGAAGTCGTTTAGGTACTAGGAGTCTTCCATGAACCTAGTACACTAAAAACCTTACCAAATGAAGCTTGAAACATGGATACATAAGAGCATAGACTGACGGGGTGTTATAGAAAAGAGGTTCGAGGAACCTGTTCTATTACAACTTAAGGAAAAGGTGAGTCAGTGTATGATAAAAGGCTTTGAACTTAAACAAAATTTTGTACTTTATTTCCAAAATAGATTATACATTCCTGATGTTAATGGACTGAGAAAGAGGATAATTGAAGAAGCCCACTATTCCAGGTATTCCATCCATCCAGGATTAACTTAGATTCATCATGACCTAAAAGGAATGTTTTGGGGGGGAGGAATGCTTGCTGAATTATGGTTCAATGTCCAAATTGCTAATAAGTCAAAGTAGAACACCAAAAGGCGGGAAGGGTACATACAATGTATCGAGCTTACAACATAGAAGTGGGATATGATTACTATGGATTTTGTTACTGGGTTGCCTCGCTCATTTCAAAAGTTTGACTCCATATGGATTATAGTTTATAGACTCACAAAGTCAGCACACTTCCTACTAGTTAAAAGTGATAATACATCTAAAGAGTATGCAAGGTTAAACCTCAAAGAGATTGTTAGGCTACATAAAGTCCCGATATCCATTATATCTGATCCAAGAGCTCAGTTCACGATAATGTTTTGGAAGTCCTTCCAAAGTAGTTTAGGGTCAAAAGTGAATCTGAGTACGACATTCCACCCTCAGACAGACGGTCAAGCTGCGCGCACTATTCAAACACTTGAAGATATGTTGCGAGCTTGGACTTTAAAGGTAGTTGGTTGGACTATTTTGCCACTTATTGAATTTGCCAATCATGATAGATACCATTCAAGTATTAAGATGGGACCTTACAAAACTTTATACGAAAAGAAACGTAGGTCACTAGTTGGATGGTTTGAAGTGGGTGAAACCACCTTGCTTAGGCCAGATCTAGTACAACAAGACATGGAAAAAGTTAGGGTAGTACAACAATGGATAGAATGAGCCCAAACTTGTCACAAATCATATGCGGATGCTGGGAGGAGAGGACTGGAGTTCTCAGTAGGTGATTGTCTATTCTTAAAGGTATCTCCAATGAAAAGGGATTTGAGATTTGGTAAGAAAGGAAGACTGAGCCCACATTACATAGGGCAATATAAAATTATTAATAATTTTGGGTAGGTTGCATATGAATTAGAGCTACCCCAAGAGCTTTCAATGGTTCATCTAGTTTTGCATGTCTCAATGCTTCGAAAATTCATAGGTGACCCATCTTGTATCACTCTTAATAAAGATGTACAGGTTACAGAAGATTTCAACAACCAAGACCCAAAGTTGATTGATTGCTTACAACAACTATCACTTTACTCCTATTGGTTGATTGCCGAAGTCTCAAAGAAACAACCACTAAATATTGCAACGACTAAGACCCAAAGTCCACAATAGAAATGGGACACATGAAGAGGTTCGGCTGAATGTTGAACATGATTAGTGATGAACAAAGCCATCACCAAATATTGCAAAGATTCAAGACTTCTAGAGATGTACAGAAAGATGGTCATGTGCAAATTTGGCACATCGCCAAAGTGCTCGGCGATGGCCAACCTTGACCGTTGTATAGAAATTTGGTGCATAAACTTTGATTTGTGTTTCTAGGAGTATATATGTTTTTTGTGATGGACATTGTACATAGAATTCCATATCAGGCTTCACATATAGAGATAATATAGTACATATAAGCTTCTTGCTTAAGTAGTATAAGGGTTTGCTAATTCAAGCTTTAGGAAGAAGAAATTATGGGGATTTGTTGTTGTAATTCAACTTTGCTCTTACTATTCTTCTTACCCAAGCATTCAACTATTGAATTTAGTATTGAATATTTACTTTTGAGCATGAGTGGCTAAAATCCCTATGTTAGAGGTGTGTAAATAATATGATCTTTGATTTCCATGATGGGTCTATGATATTTTGATTATATTGTTGTCAATCTGTGTGATTTTACATATATTGAAAAGTTTCATCTATAATCTCAAGGTTGCAAACTTGGGCTTTACTTTAGATATCTGATTATTGCTTTAATTTGAATAATTAGGATGTGTGATAGATGTATTTGTTAGAAAACTTTTGGGGCTTTAGTTGAATGCCACAACCTTGGATTCAATGGTTAAAGTATTTGGAGGTTTGCTATAATTTCTCCGGCTAGACATGTCATTTAGCGATTCACATATAAAGTCGTAATAGATTCATGTGACATGCCTTCATTGCCAGTAGTTAAAGTGTTGATTACCAGCAACCTATCTAACTCATTCTTTTTTAACTCAATTAATCAAGTAATTAGACACGACTTAGTAGATATATCCTTATATTAGCAAATCTCCAACATCTTTCTTAATTTGTTGTTCGTTTGCAAATTTAGAAATTGTTGTTAGCTGAATTTTGATTTTATTTACTCGTAACCTCCTAGTTAGACCCTACAATTACCTAGCTCATTGCATCACTTTACTGCTTGAACTACCATTCCCTATGGGATTTGACCCTGACTCTTTTGTTAGGTTAATATACTAATCACGATCATCCCTGCTTCCATTTGAGTAGTAAGTTTGAATGTCTTCAGCAATCATAACTTACAATATTGAGGATATGTGTTGGTAAAACCCAAGTGCTATAGAACTCTTCGAGTTTGTGGATGTTGTGAAGGGTGATTTGACCAAATATGAGGTCCCGGTGGAGATATTAGATAGACTTGTTGAAAGGCTGGGGAATAAAGATGTAGCACCCGTCAAGGTTCTTTAGAAAAATCGACAAGTCAAAAGCGTCACTTGAGAAGCTAGAGCGGACATAAAGAGGCGATATTTGTATCGCTTTCAGTCTATTCAAGCTTAAGTTAGCAAACTAAGTCCCGTCTATGATTTCAAGTCTTAAGTTTCAGACTTCATATCATGTTGCATGCATTCATGTTTATCATATCAAGTTATGGTGATTTTTTTGATAATCATGTCAAGATTTTCGAAAATGATGTTTAAATGTAATTGTCACATTCATGTCGAGCTGAAATATTCATGATTACCTTCCTTATACATGTTTCTTTGACATTCAGGGACGAATGTTCCCAAGGGGAAGATATTGAAATGCCTCAAAAATGTGCCTCGAAAATGCCCATAACTATAATTTCTATATATCTAAACATTCATGTGTGAAATCAAAAATCCAACTTCATATTCATTATTAGGGTGTAACATTTAGTGTGTAATGGGCTTAAACAAAAATTTTGAAGACCCGTAGCTAATATTGATTTTTGCAAAATTTTTGAAGACAGACGTTGTCCACGATAGCTTCGCGACATGGACCTGTTGTGGACCAGTGTTATCACTTCCTTAATTTTCCCATTTTTACCTAACGCATTAGGGTCTTGTCCGCATGCCCATTTATGTGTGAAAACACCTATACTTAGCTATTTTTTTCAACTCTATATCACTTAAGACCCTCTCTAACACTTAATCAAATATTTTATCCAAATACAAGTGTCTCAAGCATAATTTTGGATCTCAAGCACTCCATTCAATCTTCAAGTATCCTTCAAGCCTACATCATGAAAACCCATGTTTAAGGTATGTGGGTTTCATCTATTAGGTCCTTTTACCCATGGAGTCCAACCTTCCAATTTTATGAAAATTGCATTATTTCAAGTTGTAATTCTTATGGGAATCTATTATTATGAAATATGAGCATGAAATGTGTTAGGGTTTTATCAAATATTATTGATTATGCATAAACATATATTTTAAGCTTATACTATAAAATAATCTTGTCTATTGAGACTTTACAAGATTCAAGATATGAGATCTATATACTATTGTGAAGTTTTGATATGATTTACATGTTACCCATGATGGGTTTTTACCATGATGTTGGTGGGTTGATTTACATGCATTGAAGATGTATTGATTTCACTATTTCTTGATCTATAGTCTTGCATTTTGCATGATTTGAACATGTGTCCACAAATGGCCACCACGTATTTGATGAAATGTCTTGACAAGAATTCTTAAGTGTTCCTATGACCTATTGTATGATTTTTAGAAGTCTTGATTGTTGATGAATTATTGATTCATTATGCTAAGGTTTATGCTCTTGTGAATTGTAAAGCCTACTAGGAGGTGTTATGCACTATGTTATATGCCTCACCCTGTAATAAAAGGTCAATTTCTACATGAAAGGGTTATGAATTACGTTGTATACCTTACACTCATGTATGATTTGAGGTTATGCAATATCTTATACACATATGAAGGGGTTATGAACTATGTGGTATGCCTCACCCTCATATGTGATTCAATGTTATGTATTATGTTATGCTTACATGTGGGGGTTATGGCCTACGCTATATTTCTACTTTGATGTATTATTCATTATCTCATGCTTACATAGAGGGGTTATGACCTATGCTACTCTCCTACCGTCATGTACTACCCATTACCTATTGGAAGAGGTTACAGCCTATGCTATATCCCTTACCCTCTAATATAAGGTAGTTGGATGATCCATTCGTGTTACTTTATGGTGTTAAACAAGATATGAAAGAATGATTTATCTTAAGCATGTTTCATTCTACACATTGATTACACATGGCATATTGAGCTTTTGTTTATTGAATATAATTAAGCATCTTATTATTATGTATTTTGGTTGTTGTTGCATTGCAACCCACATACTTAGCACATTCAAACATACTAATGCATACTCTATGCCTACATGAAATTACCATGTAGAGACTGGACCTCCTATCAACCATCCTCCAAGTGGCTAGTTGGTTCTTATGAAGAAGCTAGTTGATGAGTCCTCAATTCCGAGTGTGATAGCCATTCTCATTAATTCTTTATGGAATCTTATTCTTATGTTGGATACTTATTAAATGAGGGTGAACCTGGAAAGTGTCTAGGCCCCCACTCCATTCTATGTTAGAGATATCGTTGGATATTATGTCATCATTTAATTATGTTATTAAAGCTTGACTCATCTTACTCTATTATTATTATGAATGGTTTCTCTTAGTCCCTTTCCCTTTTCATTTATTTCACTCTTGTGTTTGTTTAATTTTCTTGCCCAACCAAGGATGTATACACCGTATGCTAAGAGGCTCATTTAGGTTGTCTTCTGGCTTCCCATTCGCCGTGTCACGTCTATGTTGGCTTAGGTCATGACAAACTAGGTATCAGAGTACTAGGTTGTTAATGGTCTTCGGAATCAAACATACTGTATCGATTAGAGTCCTATTCATGGTTTTGAAGTGCACCCAAGCTATGAATAAGAGGTTATGAGGCTTTTTAGGACATGTTTCACTTCTTCACAGTCTATATCATGCTTTAGTTGTAAGATAATGCTTTTCCCCTAATGAATGCTCGTTGTCTTCTAGATCATGCCACTACTAAGAGGAAGACTAAGGAGGGCCCACCTGTGGGCCAACCCGCTTACCCTGCTCCTCAAGCTCCTCAAGATAGAGGGGCTACCAAAGTTGAGTTTTGGAATGCCATTACTATGTTGGACCAAGCAATGACCAACCAATTTAATTAATGGGCACAAGCTCCTCATGCTCAAACTCTAGTTGTAAGAGTGAGGGACTTCACTTGAATGAACCGTTC
>JAOTQR010012880.1:0-17852 GCA_025774065.1 Solanum ossicruentum
TATATATAATTTTCAACATAATTCATACTTCCTTAAAATTATACTTCCATAACTTGCAAAATAGTCACCATAATTCATGTGCTGTCAAAATACAACACGTTTGATTCTTAAAATTGGAATTTCATGTGTTTTCAATGCGATGTTAGTTGGTTTATGTGTATTTGTGTTTATATTTACAATATTACAGGTTGGCCATAATTTTTGGAGAAAATTGCAAAAGTTACTGATTTTTGCAGTTATATGAGACCCTCTGCGGGTCGTAGATCATTCAATGGGCCATAGGGGGTCTTGTGAAGATTTTCAATGAGGGACTGTTTTCTGAAGTTTATTCAATGAATATGTAGATGAGTCATAGAGGAGTTTATGAGTCGTAGAAGATGATTCATATCCTGAGGATCAGAGAGTTGGATTTGCAAGAATGTCATCAGATCAAACCCTTTATACGAGTTATAAATCACTTTACGAGTCGTAGAGGGGTATCGTAGAGTTGAAGTCCAAAATTTTCGCAGCTGAGTACGAGACTCCCATTACGGGCCGTAGAAGTCAATATGGTTTGTAAAGTATCTTTCGCATGATATGCCAACCAGTTCTCCTATTTTGTTTAGGACTTGAGTTTTAATTATTATAAATAGGATTTTTAGGTTATTTTCAGAAGTATACACCTAGTACTCAGAGAACTCAATATTTTGAGAGAGAAAATTGTAAGATCATATTGGAGAATCTTTGAGAATACTTGTGATTTAATTCAATCTTTAAGCTTGTGATTTTCATTAAAGTTAGGTTACTTATTTTTATTGTGTAAGTGTTCAATTATGTCTTCTCAATTGATAATTTCTGCACTTACACATAGCATGAGTAGTTAAATCCACAACTAGGGTTGTGAAAATCATGAAGAACTCACAAAGGAAAACCGGATAATTCACAATGCTTGGAAGGTGTATATGCATGTATTAATTAACTCTCTTCATTTTGTATCTTTTCTAGTGGTGGCCAATATTAGAACTCGCCTAGTGTTACTGAATAGAACAAGGTGGTAATGAATAGGAAAAGAGATTAATTAACAAGATTCGATTGATGTGTTCTCGTCTAATCAACCAAACTAGACCAAGTGGAGGTTGTACTGGGAATAATAGGTAATGGTTAGTAATGCACACTATAGATATGGGTCAAGTCACATAGTGGAATTCACCTCTCGCCTTTGATCAAAGGGCTTAGTGAACATAAATTACCATCCTACATGCTATACACTAAAAAGAATTAGGTTATCTAGTGACACTGAGTTGGAGAATCATGGGGAACACAATACCTAGTTTCTCTCCATTATTGACTTCTCTCTTGTGATAGTTTTATTTTCTCATTGATTACTGCAAACCTCCCTTTGAGAAATTAAGTTGGTTAATTATTCGGATTGCATATTAATGAATTCTCTTAAGTCTACATATTCCCTATGGGTCGATCCTAACCTTGGTTAGGTTACATATCTTGACAATGACCGCTTTAGCCTCTAAAAAGGAGGTGTAACTTAAGCGACATCAATATTTTAGCACCATTGCTAGGGAATATGGCCGGACTTAGTAAATTCATTAGTAATTCGAGTGTTAATCCTTAGTTCTCTTATTTTACTTTTGTTTTGTTTTTGTTCTTTTTCAGGGTGTAGGTGTAGTGTATGCCTAATACTTAGAGTCAAGGCAATCCCTTAACTCCATTTGATTCAGAGATCCACAAAACGTTAAAAAGAATGACCCAAGATAGCGTCATCAATGCAACCAATGCAACTTTGAATAGGAATAATAATGAGGATGCTGAGAATGAGAACGCACCTCCTTTGGAGGACATTGCTCCACCACCTCAGTATTTCAACACCAATTCTTACTAATGGAATCAGTACAGGTTGAATCCTATACCTATGGAGATGACTAGAGCTATTGTGTTGCAACCATTATCGATAGACACAAAGTTCACAGTTTTGAGTAGGTTACTTTAGGCGCTGTAGAACTGTGGGCTATTTGCGGGCTTACTGTCGGAGCATCCTCATAGTCACCTATACAATATGACATTCGTCTGTAAGTGTGTGATGGAAACACAGAATCTGTCTATGGATGTTGTGGGACATGGTGTCTTTCAATTGTCTCTTACGGGCAATGCTGCATTATAGCTATCTGAGTATCCACAGAGTTTGATAACAAGTTGGGCAGACTTGCCGAAAGCCTTTTTGGAGAGGTACTTCACATAATGTCTAAGGAGCGTCCCTGACCACAAAATAGTTGATGACACCTTGGTTGAGATCTTCTGTCGTTCCCTTGATGAGAATAGTCAGGCTTGTCTTGACACTATCATGAGGAACATGTTTCTAGATCAGACAATTACAAGGACTACAGAGCGAATAGAAAGAGGGATCAAGACAAATCGTGCATGGGGGAAACAAGATAGAGCATCCACTAAGAGTTTGTGTGATGTCAGTGTGGTTCCAGAGTAAGCCAATATTAATGAATAAATTATGTAGCAGTTTGGTCAAATTTGCACAGGTATGGAGGTGATGATGAAGCAGAGCAAGAGAGAATGAATGCAATGGTTCATCAACCTCCACGTGCACCCATGTACGAGAAGCCATATTATGATGAGGACATATGTTTTATTGCTGATCAGACAGTAGGTTTCCTAACCAATTCCCAAGGATCTAATCAGGACTATTGGCGCCAAGTTCAAGGAAATTAAGGTAAAAACTTTGGTAGAGATAGAGCTTACAGGGACAACTATGGAGGTTACTATGATAGGAACAGGGGTCCAAATACAGATTGGGGTCATAGAGAAGGCTTCATAAATGGTCCTTATCTTCTACCGCATAATCGCGATACAAGTGCAAACAGTTCCAGAATTGAAGAGATGTTTGATCACCTGTTGAAGAAGGCTGAGACATAGGGTAAGACTCTAAGGGGCATGAAATTAGAGATTTCAAGTATTAATTAGAAAATAGAGTCTCACTCTGTGGCAATCAAATAGTTAGAGCAATAGCCTGGTCAACTGTCGACTCAGCTTAATCAGCATCAGAAGGGTACACTACCTAGCTACACAATACAGAATCCTAAAAATAAAGGGCAGTATATATTGGTTACTACTTGGGGTGGCAAGAGAACCATTAATCTTCCCATGCTGATTGATGTAGATGATGTTCGAGAGGAGACGATTGCGGCCAAGGATACAGATAAAGGAGATGATTGTGGCAAAGATGGGTGAGTGAAGCAGCTGATGTGCCACAGAGGTTGAACCCCATTCCTACGTATCCTCCTCCCTTCCATCAAAGAATCAAAAAGAGAGAGGAGGAAGGCAAATTCAAGCACTTTGTCTCCACGTTGAAGCAACTCTCCTTCAACATCCGTCTTATATTGGAGAAGATTCCAGGTATGCTAAGTACATAAAGGACTTTGTCACCAAAAAGTGCACTGTGAGTTAAGAGCTCTCCCAAGAGCTTTAATATTGCAGTTCTCTTGCTACAAGGTCCTTTGTTCAGAGAAAAGATCCGGGTGCTTTCACCATAACCTGTATCATCGGAGATGTGGAGTTTGCAAGGGCACTATGTGATCTAGGTGTCAGGATTAATCTGATGCCCCTTGCGATCTACAAGAAGCTTGGATTGGGAGCCCCTACATTAACTAGTATGCGGTTGTTGATGACAGATCGCACGGTGAAGAAGCCTGTGGGGATATTATATGATGTACTAGTCAAAGTGGAAAAGTTTGTATTCCCTGAAATCTTTGTGATCCTTGATTGTGAGGTCGATTTCGAAGTCCCTACCATCTTAGGAAGGCCCTTCTTAGCCACTAGATGCATCTTAGTGGATACGGAGAAGGGCCAACTCAAGTTCAAATTTGGGAAAGATGAGGTCGAGTTTAATGTTTATCGTTAGGTAAGGAAAGAAAGTGATATGAGAGTGGTTTTGATTATCGACGTTATAGATGATGCTGAACTAGAGATACAACTTGAAGTAAGATTGGATGTTGACACCTTAGAGGTAGTGCTGATGAACTTCAATGGTGACAGTGTCCCAGGCTATAAGGAGAAAGTGAATGCTCTAGGGGTGTCATACGATCTAAGGCGCCAAACTAAGCTAGAGCTAAATTTACAGAATTGGGAATCACCACCCACAAAGCCCTCCATAGAAGACCCATCGGTGTTAGAATTGAAGGCCCTTCCAATACATCTGAGGCAGGCAATTTTGGGAGCTAAAAACATTTTGCCAGTTATAGTTGCTGCAAACTTGAATAAGGAGCAAGTGAGAGAACTTGTAATGGTGCTTAAACAATTCAAACAGGCCATCGGATGGACGATTGCAGATATAATTGGTATCCCTCCTGGGGTATATACACATAAAATCTAGCTGGTCAAGGACTACAAGCCAAGCATTGAGCACCAAAGGTGCCTCAACCTTCTATGCAAGAAGTTGTGCATAAAGATATCATCAAATGGTTAGATGCAAGAGTAATCTACCCGATCGCCGATAGCGAATAGATGAGTCCGGTGTAGTGTGTTCTAAAGAAAGGAGGTATCACAGTGGTACCAAATGCCAACAATAAGTTGATCCTGATGCAGCTAGTTATAGGATGGGGGGTATGCATGGATTATAGGAAACTTAATGCGTTGATAGAAAAAGATCACTTCCTTATGCCATTCATATATTAGATGTTGGATCGACGAATTGGAAAGGGTTGATACTACTTTCTTGATGGGTATTCAGGCTACAGTTAAATCACCATCCCTCAATAGGATCAATAGAAGATGACATTTAAATACCCCTATGGCGCCTTCACATTCAAGAGGATGCCATTAGAGTTGTGTAACGCCCTAACAACATTCCAAAGACGCATGACGTCCATCTTTTCAAACAAGGTGGGAGAAACTATTAAAGTATTCATGGATGAATTTAGTGTGGTTGGAGGCTCATTTGAGGATTGCTTTAAGCACCTACATGCAATTTTGCAAAGATGTGAGGAGAGCCACCTGGTACTGAATTGGGAAAAGTTTCAATTCATGGTGAAAGAGGGCATTGTATTGGGGCACAGATATCTACCAAAGAAATAGAGGTTGACAGAGCTAAAGTGGAGGTGATCTATAAGCTCCCACCACCCATCTCAGTAAAGGGTGTGAGGAGTTTCTCGAGGCATGTAGGATTCTATCGGAGGTTCATAAAAAGATTTCTCTAAAATTGCATACCCATTGTGCAAATTGTTGGAGAAAGATGCTAAGTTCGTGTTTGATGATTGGTATCTCAGAGCCTTTGAAGAGTTGAAGAAGAGGTTGATCTCAGCGCCAATCATTGTAGCTCCAGACTGGTCCGAGCCCTTTAAAATCATGTGTGATGGAAGTGGGGTTGTCTCAGATGTAGTATTCGGATAGCACCAGGAGAAGATATTACATCCCATAGACTATGCTAGCAAATCCCTAAACAAAACCCAGAAGAATTACACCTTCACCGAGCAGGAGTTACTCACAGTGGTCTTTGCATTAGAAAAGTTTTGATCATATCTATTAGGGGCCAAAGTTGTGGTGCATACAGACCAATCAACACTTAGATACTTGATGGCTAAGTAGGATGCAAAACCAAGGTTGATTAGATGGGTGCTTCTCCTGAAAGAGTTCAACTTCAATGTCATTGATAGAAAAGGGACAGAGAATCAGGTTGCAGATCACCTCTCCAGATTGGAATATGGGGAAATGATAAAATTTGATGATTGATTGGAGATCGATGATTCTTTTCTAGATGAGAGAGTGTTGGTTGCATCCTATGATTTGATACCTTAATTTGCAGATTATGCAAACTATTGGGTAAGTGATATTGTGCCACGTGACATGAACATACATCAACATCGGATGTTTATATCTGATGTAAGGAAGTTCTTTTGGGATGATCTATGCTTATTCCATGTTTGTGGTGATGGGATTATTCGTCATTATGTTTCGAAGGTTGAGATGATAAGTATACTTAAGACATGCAACTCGTCATTAGTGGGTAGGCATCATAGTAAAATTCGAATAGCTTACAAGATCTTACAGTGCGGGTATTACTGGCCCACCATCTACTAAGATGCCCACGGCTATGCAAAAGCTTATGATAGGTGCCAAAGATAGGGTGTGTTTCCCTCAACCATGAGCTCTCTCTTAACCCCATTATGGTGATTGAGTTATTTGATGTATAGGGGATAGATTTCGTGGGATTGTTTATTAGCTTGCATGGAAACAAGTACATCCTAGCTACTGTAGATTATGTATCAAAGTGGGTTGAGTCCATGGCCCTACCCAACAATGAGGATAAAAGCGTCATAACATTTTTGAAAAAGGACATCTTCTCAAGGTTTGACACCCCTCGGACAATCATTAGCGATGGAGATTCTCACTTCTGCAATAGACTTTTTAAAGCTCTTCTTGAAAAATATGGAGTGAAACATCGGGTGGTGATGCCTTATTATCCTCAGACGAGCTGACAAGTAGAGTTGTCTAATGGGAAAATCAAATAGATTCTATCCAAAACTGTGAATGTAAACAGGATAGATTGGTTGTGGAAGTTGGATGACGCATTATGGGCCTACTAGATAGCATTCAAGACCCCTATCGGCATGTCTCGCTACCAACTTATCTTTGGGAAAGCATGTCACTTGCCAGTGGAGCTTGAGCATACAATAATGTGGGCGCTAAAGAAGTTGAATATGGATCAGAATGATGCAGGAAACTTTAGGCTGAGCCAACTCAATGAGCTTGATGAGTTTAGGTTGAAGGCGTATGAGAGCTCAACCTTGTACAAAAAAAATGAAGTTGCAGCATGACCGTCATATAGAGAACCACCAATTCGCACTAAGGGACTTGGTGCTGCTCTACAATGAGGCTGAAATTGTTCCCTAGGAAACTCAAATCTATGGTTGGGACCTTTTTGGGTAGCACACGTCTTCGATCATGTGGCCATTAAGTTGGAGAGATGAAATGGAGGAACTTTCAAAGTAAATGGCCAAAGAGTCAAGCTATACCTTGGAAATGTGGAAGAGATAAAGATGATCGAAGAATGGGAGCCTAAGGATGTCTGAGTAATCAAGCCATATATGTCATGCTGAGACAATAAATCAAGCGCTGCTAGGGAGGTAACCCAAAGAGGACACTGGCGCTTAGGCGCCCAGGTATGCTTTTTGACCCCTTATGTGTTATTTTGTTTTGATTTTGTGCATTGGGGACATTGCACATCTTTTTCGATGGGGTGTGGGTAGTTATGGGCCTTAGTGAATTCTAAGTAGCTTGAGTCCATAACTACACTAATATTTTTATCCCACGGTTTTCTTGTCTGTGTTCTTTTTCCCGATGGATATTTACTTTCTGTTGAACTAGAACGTTTAGGATGTTTAGATATTATTTGTAGCATATAGTGCCAATACTTTTGGCATATAATATGTTTTTGTGTTTTGTTGAAAATTGATACCCACCAAAAAGTTTGATTAGTAGTTAGATAGCAACCATGCATCTTTAAGTATGTGACTATGTCTGTTCTGATAAGTGAGGGTATATTGAGATAACAAGCATGATCTGAGAATCTTTTGTTGATAATGTATGCAGTGTCATGTAAGTGTGAGCATGATTTGCTAGATTCATGTATTTTATGCTAATTCAGAACTTGCCCTGTTACTCTAAGTTAGATTGTAGATTAATTGGATTAGGAAAGGATCTTAGGAAATTGTTCTTAATAGTCCACTTTGCCTAAAATGACCTACCCAAACTGATACAATCCTTTATTCCTAATAGTTGAGCCTAACATGTACCTATTCTTTTAAAACACTTGATTAACCTAGTATTGTTAGTTGTAAAATCCTAAAATTGGCTCTGTTCCATCCTTGAACATTGTGCACCTTGACTGATGCAAAAAGCCTAAGTTGAGGGTGGCTACCAAAAGTGGCCCTGATTCTGAGTATGGATATTATGCACCTCAACATCACTAGAAGCCTAAGTTGAGGGTGGCTAGTGTAAGGGGAAAACAAAAATAAGCGGGGTGAGTTAGTGATACAGAGAAAAAGAAAAAAAATCATGTACTGGATGCAAGAGAATAAGTGATACCTTAATTGGAAGCTAAAAAAGTAAAATGAAGTGTAGAAACAAGGCAAAAAGCTAAAAAAAAATAAAAAGAAAGCACCCAAAAAAGCTCAAAATAGGAAAAAGGGAGAAATAAAGAGAAAATAACAGATTTGGTAGGGCAAAAGTGTAGAAAAATGCAATGTCAAGGACTTTTAGTCACTATTTTCCCATAATATCATACTAAAGCCCCCTAAGCCTACTCTACAAGCCTAGAAAGTCTTAAGGATATCCTAGTCCAGTTGGTTGAAGGTCTGAGTCATCAAAAATAGGGGCAAGGCTATGGTATTAGACATTATGCATTAATATCTTTTGTGAGAGTGAGTGATTTTGCATAGTCCCAAGGTTAAACGTAAAAATATCATTGAGTGTCATATGTGAGACTTCTGTCTGTGAGGGCACTTGTATTGCATTGCTAGCATTAGATTTGTTCAGTGATTGTGGATTATAGATAATACCTTGCTTGTCATAGTTGTGTTGTCACATGCCCCAGTTTGTATTAGTTTGCTAGATAGCTATCTAATCCTATTTTGAAAAGTTTGTGTGGGTATCTGCGTCTGAGATATATGTGATGTATTCCACTGGGTTAAGTCTCTGTGTTACTATCTTGTCTATTTAGATTGAGTCCATCGCTTGAAGACAAGCAATAATTCTAAGTTGAGGGTGTAGATATGCTGTCAAAATACAACACTTTCGATGCTTAACACTTAAAATTGTGTTCTCAATGCGATGTTAGTTGGTTTTATGTGTTTCTGTGTTTATATTTGCAGGATTACAGGTTGGCCATGATTTTGGGAAAAATTATAGAAGTTTCTAGTTTTGACTATTTACGAGACCTTCTACGGGTCGCAGGGAGGTTTCGTGAAGATATCTTGTGAGGGGCTATTTCTGAAGTTTATTCTATGAACATACAGACGAGTCGTAGAGGAGTTTACGATTCGTAGAAAAGCATTCATGCCCTTGGAATCAGAGAATTGGACTTGCAGGAATGTCATCAAATGAAACCCCTTCATTGGTCATAAATCACTTTACGAGTCGTAGAAGGGTTTCATAGAGTTGAAGTCCAAAATTTTAGCAATTGAGTACTAGACCCCGATTACAGGCCATAGAAGTCAATAGGGGTCGTAAAACACCTTTCGTATGGCGTGCCGATCAGTTCTCCTATTTTTTTAGGACTTGAATTTTAATTATTATAAATAGAATTTTTAGGTTATTTTTCAGAAGTTTTCGCCTAGTACTCAGAGAACTCAATATTTTGAGAGAGAAAGTTGTTAGATCATATTAGAGAGTCTTTGAAAACACTTATGGTTTAATTCAATCTTTAAGCTTGTGATTTTCATTGAAGTTGGATTGCTTGTTCTTAATTCTATTGTGTAAGTGTTCAATTATATCTTCTCAATTCATAATTCTTGCATCTACACATAGCATGAGTAGCTAAATCCACAACTAGGGTTGTGAGAACCATGAAGAACTGATAAAGTAAAATTGATTAATTCACAATTTTTGGAAGGTGTATACGCATTTATTAATTATCTCCCTTCATTTTGCGAGTTTTCTAGTGGTGGCCAACATTAAAACTCGCCTAGTGTTACTGACTGGACCAAGGTATAGTAATGAATAGGAAAAGAGATTAATTAACAAGATTTGATTGATATGTTCTCCTCTAATCAACCAAAATGGATGAAGGGGAAGTTGTATTGGGACTAATAGGTAATGGATAGTAATGCACACTATAGAGATAGACCAAGTCACGCAATAAAGTATTCACCTCTCACCTTTGACCACAGGGCTTAGTGAATATATATTACCGTCCTGTATGCTATACACTAGAAATGAATTAGGTTATCTGGTGATACTGAGTTGGGGAATCATGGGGAACACAATACCCTAGTTTCTCTCCTTTATTGACTTCTCTCTTGTGATAGTTCGTTTTATTTTCTCATTGATTACTGCAAACCCCCTTTTGCAGAATTAAGTTTGTCAATTATTCAGATTGCATATTGATAAATTCTCTTGAGTCTACGTATTCTCTGTGGGTTCGACCCTAAACTTGGTTAGGTATATAGCTTTTCAACAACTACTTTAGCCTCTAAAAAGGAGGTGTAACTTGGGAGACATCAATAATCCTTCATGAAAACATCTTATGTCATAGGAATAGTCCACTCTTATGGGTCTTAAGCTTGGGGATCAAGGAAGGGCACTTTCTTCACCAAATTTCTTCTTGAATCTTCCCTATTAGCTAAGGTATATGGGTTTGATTCTTGGTCCCTCTCAACCAAGAAGACCCTAACTCTTTTAAAGTAATTTTCATGAATTTTAGCTTACTTTAAATATGGGTTTTAAACATTATTATTTATTAAATTCAATTGATATATGGGTTGTGTTTATTTATTGACTTTAAAATGAGTTAAGCCCTAATATGATGAAATGCATTGAAGTTATGAAGTTATGAAAATGCATGTCCTCTTTAAAGCTTGATTTGTGCATAGATAATCTATGTTATTATTTAAATGTGAATTTTACTTATATCTTTACTTGAATTTCATAATGTATTATTGATTTAAGTTCGAATCTATATTAAGCATGTTATTCTCAATTCATTCATAGCATAGGCATTCATGAACATTAAATTTTATGAAAGTTATGAAGTGGGTTAAGCCCAATTATATTCATGTATATGATTTTGATATGATATTGATTATGACAAGAATGTGATCACATAAATGTCTATGAAATTTAGCTCATTGAGCATATGGGTTGTTTACATCTCATTTGGATATTGTGAATGGGCTATACCTACGCATGAAAAATGTGATATGGATTATGATTTGACATTTGAGCCTAAGTATGAAATCTATGAATGATGTTTGGCTTTGAAGCCCAATTATGTATTTAAGTGATTTGAAATGACTTACATCTATTTTGATATTACGTATACATATATGTATTCTTATGGTATGATGAATTAGAACCGATAGATTGGGGAAGTCATAGTTATCCCCAAAGGACTTATCCCTTTCATTGAACTATGTGCCAGCATAGGTATATGCATATGGTAACCCTCACCGAAACAGGAGGCCCGTAAAGTGCGATTACGACATTGATATAATATGATATGATAAAATTGTGAAAGTCCTATCCAAAATAGGAGACCAGTAAGGAAGGCCACTTCTCTGAAATGGGAAGCCCATAAGGAGACATGTGGTTTACCTCTGGCATGTAGATCACCTCTTTTTTCGATGTAGGGATAACATAGAGATTCTAAGTAATAAATTGCTTGTTCATATATGTCGGAGGTCTCATCCCCTCTTTTATATGAGCATTATTGTATTTCATGCATCATAGACTTCATGGAATATTGTTGTACTACACTTCCTTGGATATATAACTCTTTCTATATTATGTGCCCTTGTCATCTCACATCCAATGTAGGTTTGGTAAGTCATATGCATTGCATGCTCGCATATTTAGTACATTCATACGTACTAACACATACTTTTTCCTACATGATCTAATCATGTAGGGACCAAAGTCTACTTTTGATCTACTATACGACAGTTAGCTTGGATCTTAAAATTTTCTTGTTGTGGTGAGTCCTATCTTTCGAGGACAAACCAACATTCCTCTACCTTTGGAGTTTTTATTTATGTTATTTACATTTAAGGGTGACCGGGAGGTATGTATTGGGCCACGTCCTATCTTTTGACTAGTGGTATTGTTGGACAGCTTGTAAACTTCTTTACATTATATTCTAGGTGTTGCATTTGGAAATTATGCTTATGGATATGGTTGCCTATTAGTTTTCATTCTGTGAATTAGTTTTGAGCTTTATGATCTGGTTATATGTTATGATGTGAAAGGCCTTAATCTCCGATTAACCCCGTTGAGTATGCCATACTTACCTGCCCCTTAATAATTATGTATTATGTGTTATGTGGATCCATAATACTCCCTTTCCCTATGATTTCTATAACAACCCCAAAAAAGTGCGCAAATATATGCCTCGAAAGTGTCCAGAAAGTAATTTCTATATATCTTAAAATTCATTCGTTATTTTGAAAATTCGACTTCATATTCTTATTTAAGGGGTCAAATTGAGTGTGAAATGGGACTAAGCCGAATTTTAGAGCAACCGTATCAAAATTCAAAAATCGCAATAAATGCTATTTAGGAGGGTCAACATTGAAGGGTCATATCTCTTAGCGCACAAAGAATTGAGTGGCCACGACCTACCAAATTAATTTTCTTTGAATTAGCTTTCTTACGCACTCCGTTTCACCTTATTACGAGTTCAGACGAAGGAATTATGCCCATTTTCGTAGAACTCGTTCATGTAGAAAATGCAGATCCCAGTGGTTGTGTAATTTTGGCCCTGTTTTTCTGATTTCAGTCCAATACTTTCAAGTCTTGGGCCCAAAGTTTCCCATATGTGTTTTTACCTATACTTAACCTTATTTCTCCCTCATATCGTCCTCAATATTCTCCAACATTCTCTCAAACAGTTAGACTCATATTTCACCCTTAATTCAAGTCCCAAAACTCAAGGCCAATCTCAAGAATTTCTTCAAGGATCTCACCCAAGCTTCAAATCTCCATTAAAGTCTTCTTCAAGAATTTCACAAAAGCTAAGGTATGTGATGTTGAACCATTGGGTCCTTCCACCCATGGTGCCTAAACCTTCTTTTTACTAATATTGCATGATTTAAAGTTGATTTTACATGTGGGTCTTGTATATTGAGAAATTTACTGCACAGTGACTTTAGTTCATGAAAATATGGTTGTTTTAGCATGTTTTGAGCTCTAAATCTTGGATCTAATATTGGATTTGAAGAGGGTTTTGATGTGAAAGTCTTGGGGGTGTTGCAAGGTGTTGATTGATGGATTTACTATAGATTTTCTTGCATGATTTCATCTTTAAATTACATGGTCTTTTATCCCCATTATACACCCCCAGGTGTTTGATAAAAATGTCCGGCTAGGGTTTCTAAAGGAATTGAAGGTCTAATGCATGTCTTATGAGTTGAATGGTGTTATGATGATTATATAATGATGAAATAATGATGGAATGATCATGAGATGATCGTATGCTTATTATGTATATTGAAGAGAGGACGTGTAGGTATATGATGACTTTGTGGTGATGATAGGGATGTCTATATGAGTTGTTTTCATGGAGAAGTACCTATGGTGTTGCATGTTGTTGTTGGGTCCGTATGTTTGTTGTGTTCTCTAGAAAATAAGTAGTTCTTTCTTGATGATTTGAATATAATGGCTTGATGAGCTAGTTCTACGATTCCTACCGAAAGGGACATGCCGTAAGGTAGAGTATTTGATGATTCTTACCGAAAAGATCATATTGTAAGGTATGTACACCCTACTGAAAAGTCCATGTCATAAGGTAGAATAGCTAATTGTGCCTACCAAAAAGATAATATCGTAAGGTATGGACATCCCACCTAAAAGGCCAGTAAGGTAAAAAGACTAAAAGTTCCCACCGAAAAGATCATATTGTAAGGTGTGGACATTCCATTGCAAAGGTCATGCCGTAAGATAGAATGAATCACGTTTCATACCTAAAAGATGATATTGTAAAGTAGGGGACGTCTTATACTACTTACCAAAAAGACTATGTCATATAGTAGGGATATTAATAACACTCTCCAAAAAGGTTATACCGTAGGTGAGTGGGGGTCATTTGGCCCATTCCATGAAGGTTGGTACAAAAGGGTTTGAGAATGTTTCTCATATTGAGTTTATATTCCTTGTTCATGATTTACTAGCATGTTTTACCTTAAGCATTGAGCATGCATGCCATATTGATGTTATACCTATCCTTTACTTATAATTGTGCAACTATGTTACCTATCTCTTGCTAGCATTGTATCCCACATACTTAGTACGTTTAAATGTACTAACACATACTTTATGCCTACATGATGTTACTATTTAGGAATCGGAGCTCCTATTGATTCTTCTTATGGCTAGATGGATTGTTCAAGTTAGCCTTTGGTAAGTCCTCCATTCTGGGGACAAGGACTATTCTCTCACACTATGTATTAATATTCCCTTACTTTATTGTATACTTATGACTATGAGGGTGATCCAGGTTGTATGTCTTGGCCCCCACCATTATCTATGTAGTAGAGGTGTTGTTGGACAGAGCTATATATTTATGCTACGAGTTGATTCTATTATCTCTTGACTGTGTTACGACAAGTTCTCCCTTAACCCCTTTTTCCCTTATTTCCATTCTTCAAATATCATTTAATTATTTTCCTGACCAAAGATGTGTAATAATATGCTATAAGGCTTGTTTGGGGTTCCTTCGGGTTCCCCATTCGCCGATCACGTCTAGGCTTTAGGCTAGGGTCGTGACAAAGATGATATCAGAGTACTAGGTTGATAGATCCTCGGAGTCCAACATACTGCATCGATTCGAGTCTTATTCATGGTTGTGTTGTGCACCATAACTATGAGTAGGAGGCTGTGAGACGTTTTAAGAAATGTTTCCCTTCTTCATGGTCTATGCCGCTCTTTAGAAGTAAGATAGGGCTTTCCCCTCTAACGAATGTTCTTTGCTCCTTTAGTTGATCATGTTGCTTCAAGGGGAAAGGTTAAGGAAGGTAAGTAGAAGGTTTTGATTTTAATGGATTCGAGTTTCACTAATTCTTCTCTATTTCTTTGGTTGATGGTGGGGCTTCTTGTGTGCCCAAGTGGTTGTGTGGATCTTTGGTGTCTATTCTCTTTGTTGGGTATATTGTTGCTAGAAAGTTTATAGATGTTGATCTGGGTTGAATTGCATTAGGTCTTGATGTGTAGCTTGTGGGATTTGATATGGCGGATTTTGATATTGTACTTGGGATACAATAATTACATGCATGTTGTGTCTCCATGGATAGTGGGACCCATAGTGTTATGATCCGACTCCCTAATGAACCCGTCTTTGAGTGGGAGGTTGACAAGTGGTAGCAAGGGAGGTAGGTCCATTCTTGACTTAAGGTACAATTGTCTCTAATGGGTTGCATTTTTTATCTTGTGAGAATTGGAGGTGTTAAATCTAAGTTGGTTGTTTATAGAATTGTCGTTGGTGATAGATGAGGCCTTGAATGTCCCTTTTCGATGTTTGAAGTTGGGATAGTGTCTTTTGGTTGACTAGCACACCGGTTTTGCCTATAAGTCTCATGAGTATGATCTCTAGTCCTTACCCTAATAGGTTTCTGGTGGTTTTGGTGATGATAATCTGGTTCATTCCTTAATGAGATAGTGCATGTGAATCATTTGAGGGTAGTACTATGAGTTCAAGAAAGAAGGTTGGGTGCAGGTAAGATGGAAATTTTGGTGGTAAGAGGTTGCTTTCCTAGGCTGTGTGGTGCCGAGTATTGGTATTAAGGTGGACTTTAGTAAGACAAAGGTGATTAGAAAGTAGCCTAGACCCTTGACTTCCTTGGGTATTAGAAGCCTCTTAGGTTAGTGGGCTATTTCTAAGGATTGTGAGTAGATTCTCTTCTATTGTTTCTCCTATGACTTAGTTGACCCTAGCTAAGGCCATGTTGTGACCGACGTTTTGAGTAGGGTGGTTTAATAGGTCTGAGAGTTGCTATTTCTTGTGTTATCCCTTGGTGCTAGTAGGATTCATGTGTATATAGGTTTTATTCATAGGTTCCTTTCACCCATGAAGCCCAATCTTTCTTTTTATGAAAATTACATAATTTCAAGATGTATTTCTTATGGGTATCTATTATTATGAAATATGAGCATGAAATACATTGGGGCTTTGTCTAATATTGTTGATTATGCATAAACATCTATTTTGAGCTTATACTATGAAGTATTATGCATAAATATTTATTTTGAGCTTATACTATGAAGTGATCTTTGTCTATTGAGACTATACATGATTCAGACCATGAAATCTATGAACTATTGTAAAGTTTTGGTATGATTTACAAATTACCTATGGTGGGGTTTTACCATGATATTAGTGGGCTGATTTATATGATTTTAATATGCATTGATTTCACTATTTCATGATCTATACTCTTGCATTTTGCATGATTTGAATATGTCCTCACATGTGCCTACTAAGTGTTTGATGAAATCTCAAGTTAAGAATTCTCAAGATATATGCATGTTTTACAAGTCAAGTGACTTCATGATGAATACAGGCTATCAAGTATTTTATGAATTCATGAAATTATCTACGATTATGCAAGTATTAAGTTAAGCCCTTTTCAAAAATTTATTTTCAAGAAAACCTTCATGGATTTTTACTTATTTTAATTTGGGATTTGAATATTATGATTCCTAAAATTTTATTGATGCATAGGTAGTGTTTATTTGATGATTTTAAGGTGATTTAAACCGTTATATGAGGATTTACTTTGGGTTTATGAAGTTATAAGTATGCATATTCCCCTTTTGAAATTATTTATGCATGAGAAATTGCACTATGAATTTAAATATGGAATTAATTATGTTTTCACTTCAACTTCATATTATAAATATTGAGTTTTAAATAAAGTCTTAATTACCCATATCATTTCCTCATTGTTCATAGCATATGCATTCATGTACACAAATTATTTTGACAAGTTATATTATGGATAGGCCCAATTTCATTTTATGATATAATTTTGATAAAAGGTTGCTTATGACAATATCGTGATCATATATATGTTTTTAGTTTCATCTCTTTAAGTATTTTGGGTGCTTGCACCGTTTTGTATATGAATGTGTTATTCCTATGCAAGAGTATTATGACTATGAAATTATGATTTTGGCATTTGAACCTAAGTATGAATGTTATAAATGGTGTTTGGCTTTTAAGCCCAATTGTGCATTGAAATGATTTGAAAAATGACTATTGCCTCTTTGAAATTATGTACATGCATATTATAAGTATTCTTGTGGGATGACGACTTAACTTGTTGTGTTGAGGGTTTTGGGGTAGTTTAGAATACTTGCATAGCATGTTTCTAATGAGTGTAGAACCCATAAGGTTGTAATATAATGGATAAGGATTGTCAATATATTTAGTCAACTATGATGGGTTAGTCACTTCTATAAGATTGATCTTTGGTTTGGGTTTTGTCCCCAAGTGAGGATGAGGGTTGATGATATCCCTAAGTGTCCTTTTCGGACTAGGAGTGAGCATTTTCAATATTGGTGTAGTTGTTTGATTGGCTAATGCATCAGTTGTGTTTATGGGTTTCATGAACAGGGTCTTAAAATCCTACCTTGGTATGTTTGTAGTGGTCTCGGTGAGGTATTGATTTGTTTAGAGCTTATGAATTATTTGGGGGCAGTGTTGCAAGTCTTGGATGATGAGGGGATTGGTTTGCTAAATATGATAGGTATGCATTGTGGATAGAAAAAGGGTGGTTAGAATCCTTTAAGGATTATGAATGATTGTGCATTAGTTTTTCTGATAAGGCTAGTGTTGTGGTTTGTACTTTAGGTAGCCTAGTATGTATGGATAATGGTGGTAAAGAGGAGACTAGTGTGGTCCATTGATTGGTTAGGTTAGAAGTCAGGTCGAGGGAAGTTGAGCATGATAGTATAGTATTGTTGATGGTTCCAGATCTTTTTGGGTTAAGAGGTCTAGATTAGGCAAGGCCTTGTTTCCGCCTTTTTAGAGTTGGTAGTTTTGGGTGAGAAGATGGTAGAGTGGAGGTTGTCTCCCAAGGGGGAGAAGGTGGTTGTGTTACCAATGATGTTAGGTGTATTTAAGATTGACAATTGAGTTGAGGATT
>JAOTQR010012891.1:0-17851 GCA_025774065.1 Solanum ossicruentum
TTGATAAATGATACTCCCTTGGTGTAACAATAGTTATCTACTATTGATTTAATATAGAGATTAATAAATAGTAAATAATAAAATTCATCTTATCATATCATTCTTTAAATATAATTAATTAAATATAATATCTTGAAAAATATAATAGAAAAATGACTATAATCAATGATAATGATAAATTAGAAACTAAGCTTAAAATTATTTCTTAATTTCATAAAGTAGACATGTATTGTTAGTCATCTATTTTTTAGTCCAATGGACAAATAAAAATGGACGAACAAAGTAATAGTGATTATTATCATATTCCGATCAAGTAATTGAAACAAGAGTTTTACTTTTACCATAAAAAACATGGATATTAGGAGTAATGTTTTGTTTAGCCTTGACCCATAAATACATTTCTGTTCCGTAAGATTTAATATCATTCTTTTTTAATGAGTCTTAGGTGTGAAAAAAATTTCGTTGAAATCCAAACCTCTACATAAATTTTGCAGTACGTAATTCAGATTTAATCGAAACTCTAATACGTGTTTGGATGAAATGAACCTCTTCCCAACCCCAATAAAGGGTTGATTTTGGAACAAAGGGAGTACTCGATGAAAATCTCTCTCGAAAAGATCCACCACGACTTCTACCAAAAAGGTTATCTTCTAATAAAGCACAAACAATGAAAGAACGTTACACAAATAATAACTTCACGACTATTAAAGAAAAACTTGGATTAAACACAAACGATTTTTATATTAGAAAACTATCTTATACATTATTCCAAGCATACTTTTTGGAATAAGAACCAGGAAAGTCATGATCTCCAAAGTAAAATCCATCATCTTGTACTCTCCAAAAACATTCATAATGGATTTCACTTATTTTTCCACAATCATGAGAAATGTCTTTGTTGAAAATATCAAAAAATTGTTTCTTGGAACCCCACCAATAGTGACAATTGTAATGAATACTATCAAGGTCATTTCTACCGTATAAAAAATGAAAGTCATCACCCACTTTAAGATATAATTTTCCGAGATTATCATCTTTGGATGCACACTGAATAAAAAAAGGAACATTGTTGTTTGGGAGAGCATCGATGATGTGAATTGTATATTCAGTTGGAAATGAAGAATTTACTGCCTGAATAAAAATGATCAACATGAATACCGAAAGTACTATGGTTTTGGTCATGGTGTAACTCTTATATTTTTGTCTAATGAATGACTACATATTTTCTTCTAATTGTTTGCCCTTATATATTGTCTTTATACGCCATAGTCAAATGGCTAGGATAGAGATGTTTATTTAAAGATTTTGCTAATCTTAAATGTGGACTAGTCAAATACTCCACGAGCTCCTTTTTATATGTCATTGTTACTATTAATAATGGTCACTAATATATGTTATTTCAATAAATAAATGCATAAATGATACTGTTCTTTCTATTTTACCCTTAATAGTTAACGAGTTCTGAAAAAATATATTTGGCCTATCAAAAGAACTAAAAAAAGCAATTAATGTACATTAAATAAGGGCAAAATAGTAAAGTCACATTTTTAATGCAAGTGCAATCATAAAAAGTGACATATTCTTTTATCTCATTTTTAGTTGTCATATTGCATTTTTCAAGAGTCAATTTGACTGGTGTTCAAAGTTAAATTAAACTATATTAATTTGATATTAAAATAAAAATTTCGATATTTTTTAAAAAGAAAAACTATACAAAAAGTACTATAAATTGTAATCATTTTTCATAATAATATCATTAGAATAAAATACATTTCAAAATTTTAATCAAAGTTCATATTATTTGACTCTTAAAAAAAATTATAATAAATAAAAAAGAACGAAACTAATAAATACATAATGCAACATTAATATCAATTGTTGTTGTTGTTATCTATATTGATAGTGTACCTTATCAACATATATTGGTCAAATGAAAGAAAATAAATGGAATTGAAACTTAGTTGTTTTCTTAGTTTAAGAGGAAAAACTTCTTAATGGGGTGCACTAAAATATTGTTTAAATCAAGCACTTTCACTAAGTGAAAACTACTGTATAGCAATATAATACTCCTTCCACTAATTAAGTTTTAGTAGATTATTTTTAAGAGTCAAATAATATGAATTTTGATTAAAATTTAAAAATGTATTTTTTATCATATTAAAATGGAAAAAATCATAACTTATTATAGTACTTTTCATATAATTTTTGAATATTTAATTTTTATTAATTTTAAAATATCAAATTAATATAAATGATTTGACTTTGAAGTTAATCAAATTGACTCTTAAGAAGTGCACTATCACAATTAAAAAGAAACGGAGGGAATAGATTCAAAATATAGTAATACATCATGAAGGAGATATAGAAATTACCTGGAACATAAGCTAGACATAAGTTAAATATGGTTAAACTTGCAGAAAAATTGATGAAATTTATAATGTCTATTTTATTAATACAACGCACAATCTTATTTTATTAAAAAGCATATAGTGAAGTCTTATTCATTCCAATCATACTTTTTGGAATATGATTTAGGAGAATTATGACCTCCAAAGTAAAATCCATCACCCTGTACTTTCCAAAAACATTCATAATCGATTTCACTTATTGTTCCACAATCAGGAAAAATACGTGTTATAAATATTAAAATATTATTTTTTAGAACCCCACAAATAGTGACTATAGTAACGAGTAGTATCTATGTCATTCCCACGGACTAAAATATGGAGATACTCACCCACGTTAATATTTTTTATTCCGATCTTATCATTTTTAGATTCACATTGAACAGAAAAAGGAACGTTATTATTTGGGAGGGAATATATAATATGAACCGTATGTCCAACAGTAATTGTAGAATTTACTTTTAGAACGAGAACGACAAATATGGCTATTGAAAATACTATGGATTTGGTTATGGTGGAACTCTTGTATTATTTGTCAAATGAATCACTACATGTTTTCTCTTAATTATTTGCCCTTATATTTATACTTTGCATATACCATGGTAAAATGGCTAAGATGGAGATGTTTATTTAATGATGTTTGCTAATTTAATATGTGGACTTGACTAATAATACATAATGGCAAGCATATCAAGTTTTGAATTGATGTTATTGTTCTCAGTGTACTTTATCACCATATAATGTTCGAAACAAAAAAATAAATCGAGTTTAAACTTTGTTTTCTTAGTTTCAGCGTAATTAAATACTCTTCTCATCTCATTCTAGTTGTCATAGTTTTCACTTATAGAGTCAAAGTATGCAGACTTTGACTAACATTTAAGATGTATTTTTTTATTATATTGTTACGAAAAAATTGTAATCAATAATATTTTTTTTATAATTTTAAAATATTAAATTAATTTAATTTAAAAAATTAATCAAATTAACTTTCAAAAAACACAATATGACAGTTAAAATAGAATAGATTAAGTATTCTTAACTATATTGAAATTGAACATTATTGCTGAGTAAAAATCATTCTCTAATTCAAATATTTTTTCAAATCTCGAAAAGAGGAGACCTCTCAAACTACTAACACAAGCTCCCAAAATCAAGTTATTAAGTGTAGTTTGAAAATAGAAATATAAATCAGCGGTATAACGCAAATGCAATACATCTCTTTCGTGAATGAATTAGAGGTTCCACTATTATATTTATGAAGAATGACGAATTCCTTCTCTGCAAATGTGATTCATACCAACTATTAAACTAAGTTAATAGTCACTTTTTGGATCTAAAAAAACTAACTCAAGAATTATCTTTTGGACCTAATGGAACTTTCAAAATTCTGTTTCAAAATTGTTAATCTAGAATGTTTACATTGATCAAACTTCTCAACTTAATTTCAAACTTCTAAAATCAAAAAACTCACTCAATACACATAGGATAACATTAGAATTCATGTAAGCCATAATCACATTGTCACGCCTCGGGAGGGTACCCTAGACGTAACTGACACTCAGAGGCTATTACTAGTCCCCATGCGAACCACTTGACCTCATCACATTCATTCAATCAACAATCTTTACTAATTAGCAGAAGTTAAAAGAATGTAAATGGGCACATCTATCATCTCGTCTCAAAATAATAGTATAAACGAAAGGCTAGTAGAAAGAACTAGCTCACAAATCTCAATAGTCAACTTCCAACTCTAGTCTATGAAACCTCTATTGCTATCTGGTGGTATCAATAGCAAACCATGGCTACATCAGTCAAAATAAAGCCAAACAATTAACTCTACAACAAGATGAAAATAAAGTGAATGAATCCTCCGAAGTAGGGGAAAATCACTAATCTGCTAAATGTCCAAAGATCCTTAACGATGCACCTGCTGATGATCTCTATCCGTGTATCTACATCATAAAATGATGCAACGCTAGAGTGACATCAGTACGTGGAATGTACGGTATGTAAAATAACTTAATGTAATCGAAACAAGTAGAAAATATAGAAATGACAATCAACTGAATATAGAAACCAATCAACATGTCAAATGTCTATCTAAAGCAAGAATAAAGAGTAGACAAATGACCCATCTAACCCCTCAACCTCATCAGTCAAATTAGACTCATCAGTCAAATTAGACTCATCTTAGATAGATTCATCTCAACTCATCTCATCTCGACTCAGAGTACTCAATTTGGAAACTTTCTGGGAGTTTCTCTTGTCCAACAACAATCACTTATGAGCTAATGATTGTACAACAATCAAGCTGATGTTGCCACAACCATTTTGTACGTGCCAGAAACCAATATAGATCTAGACAATCAACTAATCAAGTCCTATTGTTTCAGACAATAAGGTGAGGACCTGTTCGACTCTGACGAACTTAACCCATAGAATGAGAACTTGTCCGAAACTAACTTGGCCCTCAAGATAAAGACTTGTCCGACTCCAAAGGACTTAGGCCACTCTTATGCTTGGTGACGTAGTTTGCCAAGTGTGAGTTGAATTAACTCTTACTCTTTCAGTACTTGATACTCCTCCAATAACTCAATGCTCATAAAACAATTCATCCAATCAAACTATCTCAATCAAATCATCTTAATCGGCCTCGTGGAGGCACTATCTTTTAATCGGTCTCACAATCAATAACTCAAGACTTAGAACAATCATTAGGGAGCAATCGAATAGACAAATCACTAGAGTTCAGTTAGGAAGACTCATGGATCATCAAGTACTATCAATCTAACACCATTCTGACATTCTCTATCACAGTTCACATTCTCAATCAAGGCTTTAGACTCAATCTCTATCTTTATTCATGCATGCTTTTAAAAGTTTACATCTAGAGTTTATGCAATATCTCATGAAAAATATTCAATTGAAGAAAACAAGTTTATAATGATCATCAACATATGAAAATTCATGTAAGTAATATAATTTTCAAGAAAATCTTCAAGAATCCATTCAAGAATCATATATGTAAACTCATTAGACTCTCAACTCTTCTACGACTATCTAGAGGGAACATGAGAGAACAATCTTATTCTTTTAGTTTAACTTTACATACGTGGAATAAAGCTCCTTCAATCAACCATCATGAATTCTTTGATCTCACGTTCTTCTTTCTTCTCTCTCAAGCCCTAACTTTCAAGTGTTGTAAAAAAGGACTTAGAATAATGGAATTTAAGACCCTATTTACTCATTAAAATGATCTAAATTGATCATGTTTTGAGTTTATGAGGAGTTGATAATTGATCGGAATGCCCCTCAAATAAAAAGAAAAAAATTTCAACTTCGAAATTCCCAGTCAATTTTTCGTGTTGAACACAAATTCGGTCTTGGATTTTCCATCAGAGTTTGGAAAGATGCGTTATGCGCATCATTTCCTTCTAGGGGCATTTTGATAATTTTATCAAGTGTCACATCATCTCCCCCTTGGGATCATTCGTCCTCGAATGATGAGTAAAAGTGGATGTCAAGGCACGAATAGGCTGAAAACTCATCTCTTCGTTCATATTAATCAATCAAACTCTTGATTCTATCTCAATCATCAGTCAACTCTATATGAACTCAAGAATAGACAATCGACTCAAGAAAAGACAATCAGTTTAGTTAAGGGTAAGGAAATTACCTTTAAAATTCCCATCACTAGGCACGAATAATGAACAAGACTTCTTTCAATACTCAAACAACCAATCTGTATAGTCATAAGTCACTCAGAATAGACAAATCGGTTCAGATCAAGAGTAGAGATACTCTTTTAGACATTTTCACCATTAACCACAAATGGAACATCGAAACTCAATTAATTCGAATCGTTTAAAAACCTCAACAGTCAGTCTTTCAAACTCGAAAAGAAAGCCATCAACTCTAATCACGAATGGGACCATCGATACATAAGACTCTATGTACAACTCTTAAGCTTAGCGCCTTATCTCAATTGTGCTCCTTTTCATGGCACTTTACTCCACTAACTTAAGATTATAACTCATATTCAACTCTCCAACTAACCACCTCTTCCCCTTCCATTCAAGCACAACTCTAATTCTCAAGGTGCTAGTACTAAGATGATTATACTTACACCAATCTAACCCTTTGAAATGTATATCTCATATCTCTATAGTGACCTTAGAGAACATAGCTCATTCTCATCACTCTAATCACTTCATGGCCTCTTTAAGGTTAATTTCACTAAAGGATCTTTAACCTACCATAGCACATCTTCACCCTCAATAGCATGCACGCTTATCCTAAGATTCCTTCACTTATCTATTAGACTCATCACAATTTCTCTAACTCCTCCTCCATATCTATAACCTAAAAAGGAAACGATGTCATATCATTATCAGATTCAAGAACACTCATTATTTCTCCTCAAACATCACTTCTCTAATACCATCAATATTTCTATTAAGACTGAACGTAGGATCATTGAAAGGACTTTAAACGAAAGATCATTAGCACGAACTTTCATGATGAAGTGTGTCTTCCTCGTCTATCAAGACTCAATTTGAGTTCACATAACTATGCATAATACAAAACTCAGGTCACATTTCATTCACCATAGGGTTGGAAACTCTTAAATAGATTAGCTAAGATTAAAATGTTAGATGTCTATCTAAAAATAGAAACCTGTCCGACTTTACTAGACTTAGTACTAAAAATGAAAATTGTTCGACTTTAACGGACTCAGTTCACAAAATGGTAACATGTCTGACTTTAGCAAACTTAGTTGACAATATAGGGACCTGAAGGAACTCATCATCTCTCCCTTTGGCAAAACCTATATCTACTACTTCTCCACGCGAGAACAAGCATGATTATACATCTGACACTTTATACTCTAACTCCTGCCAGCAACAAAGGGCATAGTAATTCCAAGACCAGTCCGTTCATAAAATAACATCGAAATCATTCACATTCAACTCAAACTGATCGACTATGGTACATCTATAGTGGAGGGGAATGGAGCAATCACTGTCGGTTTACTCAATTAGTATAAACTCATTAATGAGGGGAGGGTCACAAAAGATACGACACCTGAATCAAACAATTCATAGCTATAGTTGGGACTCAAAACATACCAGTGATATTATCTGGTAGTGTTGGCACAAATGATTGGCCCTTGTAGGACCATCTTGGATATTCCTTTGTAGGTGACCCATTTGGCCATACTTGTAACATCCGGTACTCCCTCCACAACATTTTCCCAATCGAAATTTACCACACGTGACACAATGTGTCCTTCTTTAGGAACCTCGGGCCACACTCACTTATGACTGAGGTCCCTGAGCTCTAAAATTATGAGACCTCTGTCCATTCCTTGGTGGGGGAACACTCATAGATAAAGGTCCCATTTGAAGACGATTGTAATTCCCATTCTCTCTCTTACTAACCTCGTGGTTAGATGTCTTTGCTTTCTTATTTTTGTACTCTTCCATGTCCTACTACCTTTTCTTATTAGCTTATTGTACGTAAGTCATCAACCTTCCATCTTTCCTTGGTTTTTTGTTCAACCCATCAACATATAACCCCATTCTCCCCCTCATGTAAGCAACCATATCCGAAGTATAGTAAAATAACTGAGTGAACTTAAGTCCATACTCTTGCACAGTCATGGAGCCCTATTTCAGATTCAAGAACTCTCTTACCTTAGCTTCCCTCCATTCTCTTAGAAAGAAGCGCCCCAAGAAAGCTTCCTCAAACACTGCCAAATCTAGCAATGGGGCTTCCTCCCCTCCACCCTTTTTCCATTGGTTGAACCATAGTCTGGCCACGCCCTTGAGCTGGTAAGCAACCAGTTCAACTCTATCAGCATCAGCTACATGCATCACGTTGAACACCTTCAGAAGCTCATCAATGTAGTTTTCTGCATCCTCATTGGGTGCAGACCCTATGAACTCAAGCGGGTTCATCCTGAAGAAATCACGGATATAGTTGGGGCATCCTATCTACCCACTCCTTGTCCAGCAAAAAGTGTTTTCACAGCCTGTGCTAAAGTCTGAATAATCTGGCGAAGCTCCATATTCAAGACTTCAGCTTGTGGGGTCTACTCAGCAGGGATAGTTGGGCCTATGGGTTCATAATGATCTTGGGGCTCAGGTTGGTTAGCATTCTATCTATCAGGATGTCCTCTTCCTCTAACAACTCTTCTTAGAGGCATGATCATAACTCTGCAACGCGTAGAGCACAAAATATAAGAAAGCTTTCATAGAGTTTAACTCTATCACACGAATTGGAACAAGAAAGAAGTGTAACAATTTCTAATGTCCTATAGTTTCCTGCTCATAGAGCGTGGTGCACAACACACCCATAAATAAGACTCTACTAGACACAGCTTCATAGACTCCCTAGGACACTTGAACTTGTGCTCTGATACCAAGTTTGTTACGCCCAAGAGGGTACCCTAGAAATAATCGACATTCAGAGACTATTGCTAGTCCTAAGCGAACCACTTGGACTCATCACATTCATTCAATCAATAATCTTTATTAATCAGCGAAAGTTAAAAGAATGTAAATGGGCATATCTATCATATGGTCTCAAAATAATAGTATAAACAAAAGGTTAGTTGAAAGAACTAGCTCACAAATCTTAACAATCAATCTCCGACTGTAGTTTATGAAGCCTCTATCACTATCTGGTGGTGCTAATGACAGACCCATGACTACCTCAGTCAAAGTAAAGCAAAGCAATTCTAACTTTACAGTAAGATAAAAATAAAGTGAATGAATCCTCTGAAGTAGGGGAGGCTCACCAATCCGCTGAAAGTCTAAAGATCCTCAACGATGCGCCTATTGATGATCTCTATCTCGTGTATCTATATCATAAAATAATGCAGCACCAGAGTGACGTCAGTATGTGGAATGTACGATATGTAAAATAGCTGAATGAAACTGAAACAAATAGAATAATATAGAAAAAACAATCAACTCAATATACAAACTAATCAATATGTCAAATGTCTATTTAAAGACAGAATAAGGGAGTAGACAAATGACTCATCTAACCCTTCAACCTCATCAGTCATATCAGACTCAACTCAGATGGACTCATCTCAACTTATCTCGTCTCATCTCATTTCGACTCAGAGTACTCAGTTTGAGAACTTTCTGGAGTTTCTCTTATCCGACAACAATCACTTATAAGCCATTGATTGTACAACAATCATCTTGATGTTTCACAGCCGTTTCATACTTGCCAAGTAGAGAACGAATTGAAACCAATATGGATCTGGACAATCAACTTATCAAGTCCTATTGTTTCAGGACAATAAGATGAGGACCTGTCCGACTCTGACGGGCTTAATTCATAGAATGAGAACTTGTCCGACTCTAACGAACTTGGCTCTCGAGTGAGAACTTGTCCGACTCTAATGTACTTAGCCCTCAAGATAAGAACTTGTTCGACTCCTGTGGACTTAGTCCACTCCTAAGCTTGGTGACGTAATTTGCCGAGTGTGTGTTAGATGAACTCTTACTCTTTTGGTGCTCGATACTCCTCCCATGACTCAGTGTTTATAAAATAATACATTCAATCAAATTATCTCAATCCAATCATTGCAATCGGCCTCGTGGAGGCAGTATCTTTCAATCGATCTCATATAGAGTACTCTAAATCATCTAATCAATCAACATCAATCAATAGCTCAAGGATTAATGAGAACAATCATTAGGGAGTAATCGAATACACAAATCATTAGAGTTTAGTTGGAAAGACTCATAGATCAGCAACTACTATATGTCAATCTGTCACCATTTTCACATTCTCCATCACAGTTCACAATCGACATTCTCAATCAAGGATCTAGACTCAATCCCTATCTTCATTCATGCATGCTTTTAAAAGTTAACATCTAGAGTTTATGCAATATCTCATTAAAAATATTCAGTTAAAAAAAAAGTTTATGATGATCATCAACATATGAAAATTCATTTAAGTAATATAATTTTCAAGAAAATCTTCAAGAAACCATTCAAGAATCATGTATGTAGACTCATTGGACTCTGAACTCTTTTATGATCATCTGGTGTTGCGCCCTATTTTTTCTCGCGAAGAAACGGGAACCTGGATGATATCATGACGAAAAACTCTTTTGGGATTTTAAAAATTTGAAGTGTCGCCACCTAATGAATTTTAAGATGCATTAGGACACTATTCTAACCTAAGTCTAAGGCAAAGGGTCAAGTCACCAGAGAACGAATAAGAGTTCAAGTTACCTCGAGAGCAAGGTGTTAGGAACCCCTCGAGGTCCGCAAAGGCGGATCTTGACCGTGTCTCTTATTTATGTGGGGGTTAAACAATTAAGGTCTCTTATTTTAAAATCCTTATATTAATTAGATCTAAGTGATAAAGTAAGTATAAATAGAAAATAAACAATTAAAGATCTAACTACCCCAAACATTTAAAGAAGCATAATAAGAAAGAGAAACTCTAAACTAAGCGAGATTTATTCAACTCGGATTAATTTACTTGACTTTTATTTCGGAAGATAGAAATGTCATTTAGCTCGCATTACTTTATTAAGCCTAAGGACAAAAATGAAGGTTTTATCCCACTAAAGCTCAAGTTTGAAGTCATCATTTTCGAGGGTCCTATATACCCCTACCCCTGCTAAGTTGATTTATTTATTTAACTTAAAGGTGCCCTAAAGAAAATGAAAAAAATCTAATCATCTTCCTAAAGTGCCTAACATCCCTCACAATGTCCAAGAAGCATTGGACTTCTATTTAGGTGGTTCTAGACTAAAAGAAGAATCTAGGGGCTTCCTATTACACTCAACGTCATAGCAAAATACATTGGACTAGCAAGTAGCACATAAAGTCTCACATAACCTCCAATCAAATATCTATCTAGCATGCTTGAAAACACATGAAAAGTGCAACATGTCACGCTAAATGTGTGCCACAAACCAATATTTAAAACCATTATTAATTAGATAATTGAATATTTTAACTCGAGATTTAATTTTTAAAAAAAGCATTAAAGGATTTAATAAAGACACTCATATGTTAGTAAATTAAGTCCTATAAGCATGATTTCTAGGTGAAACAATTATAAAAAGAACGATTAGAAAATATATTTTAACTTTTAAGAGAACACAATATTAGTAAAAACAATCTCATGAGCATAATATTGTTATTTTAGACAATCCTAAACATACTTTAAGAGAAGAGAAATTAGAATGCTATGAGCATGGTTTGTAATGATAAAAAATGTCAGACAACATAAAAACATGATTTCTAATCCCATTAGACTTTTCTTAAACTTAAAGCACAATTTTTAAAGAACATGATATTAAAAATGAGTTCTAACATTGTGAGAATTATTTGAACATGCAAATAAATTTACAATCTATAGGCATGATATTTAAAGATAAGATTAAATTCCTACGAGCATGGTATCTAAAAACACATATTTTAAACAAATATAAAATCCTAATCATGATATCTAGAAATATATATTTTAGACAAATATAAAATCCTAAACATGAAATCTAAAATATATATTTTGAACAAATATAAAATCCTAAGCATGATATCTACCATTTTTATTTACTTATTTAAAACAAAGAAAAGGGAATTTTGTTAAATAAATAATTAATTTTTTTTATATTGACTCCCAGATCAATATTGTCTAGGTGAAAACATTATCAACGAATTAATTTAACCCATAAGTAAAAAAAATAAAGAAAACAGTTAGCACGTAGTTCCCCTCCCCGCCCTCCTTTTTGATTAGATCCCCAATTTTCCACTATATTGTTATAAGTTACAATAAAAATATGACATGAACAAATAACAAAAAGAAAATCTTCAACGCCATCGTCTCTGAATCCCCATCCCCAGACGACTCTTCATATCTCTATTTCTCAAGAAATTGAAACAAGCAACACTTACGAAAAACAACTAGCAGTTCCAATGATAAAATAAAAATAATAAATACATAAACGAGCAATGTATGAATAAAAAGAAGAGAATGAAAACTCACCGGATATTCCAACAACGATTAAAGTGAAAATTTTGATATTTAACTTGACAGATGACGAACTGAAAAATAAAGAACCTAATTTTTATTTTATTTTTTTGAAAAGCAGAATGTAAAAGAGGGTTTTAAAGAAGAGGATGAAATTTCTATTCTGTGTATTTTTTTTCGTGTGAAAATGTGTGTTTCTCCTATGGAATTCTTGTTTTTTGAATGAAAGGAATATCAACCTTTTATAGTAGAACCAGTACAAGAGATGAGGCAGGAAAAGTTCATTGAGCTAATTAAGTTTACCATAAATAAAATAAGATCAGTTACCTTGATTCAATCAACAACTTACCGAAAATAAATAAATTAATTAAATAAATACATAAATAAAACAAGTAATTATATTAATTTCACCGTAAATCAGTAGGTCAAATTTTCAGATAATATCCTACCAGAATAGCTATCTAAAGCAACTTACTCAAATGAACAAGAAATCAACGAAAATCTTTTGTTCAAATTATGCTGGGATTTTTACAAGGATAATATATTAACAGACAATAATTAGAATCAGCCCATACAAGAATCATCTTCAAAAGGAAAATTTGTCAAAGATTAAATTAAGGTAAAAGAAAAAGGAATCAATTAACAGCAATCAAGTTCACCAAAATGAAATCAAACAGTCAAAAACTATATAAAAAAAAAAACTAGCATAGATTGAGGCATACTAATATATTTGAGTTCTAGATGTAATAAATCACGATATACAATTTTACATTTTCAAGAAAGAATCAGTTCACGGTAGTAGCATTAACAATAACAACAACATACCCAGTGATCTGGAGTATGTACGCATATCTTACTGCTATCTCGTAGAAGTAGAGAGACTGTTTCTTGTGAACCCATCTTAAAACCCATGAGCAGAAATAATTAGATATGACAGGAACAGAGGGAAAGAGAACAAAAAAGAAGATGCGACATAAGACACTATGAAAATATGATTAAAAAAAAGGTAAAAAGTAGCACACGAATACGACAGATACTAAGAACACAAGAGAACCCCTACCAATAAACCCTATAATACCCCAAGGCCATATAAATACCTAACCCTACCAATCAATCTGCTATCCTAATACGCGACCTCTACTTCTTTCTGTCTAGGGTCATGTCCACAGTGATATTAAGTTCCGCCATATCATGTCTAATCACCTTCCCCAGTGTTTCTTCGGCCTACCTCTACCCCTCCGAGTCGCTCCTACATCCAACCTCTCGCATTTCCTAACAGGAGTATCGGTACTCTTTCTCTGCACATGCCCAAACCATCGCAGTCTCTCTTCCCTCATCTTTTCTGCCACCGAGGCTACTTCTAATCTCTCCCGGATGGTCTCATTCCTAATCTTGTCACTCCTAGTGTGACCACATATCCATCTCAACATCCTCATCTTTGCAAGCTGCATCTTCTGAACATGAGCATTTTTAATAGGCCAACACTCTGTCCCATACAGCAACGTTGGTCTAACCACCGTTCTATAAAATTTACCTTTAAGTTTAAATGGTATCTTCTTGTCACACAATACTTCAGAGGTAAGCCTCCATTTAGTCCATACTGTCCCAATACGATGTGTAATATCATTGTCGATATCGCCACATTAAAATAAAAGAAAAAAAAAAGTTGAAAAGATAATACCATAAACAAATTTATGCAAATCTATTTCAAACTTCATTCTTGAACAATTCCGCCACCGGAAAGGATAGGTTTGGAACTTTAGGACATTGCATGGTGACTGAAATGGGGGCTGCGAAGGGGGCTGCTAAGCAGTAGCGGGAGTGACGAAAAAGGAATTCGAATCGAAGGAGAAAAAGGATCGTTTTGGCGATTTTTCCGGCGGGTTTGGGTCTGAACGGGAAAAGGGTCTTGGGCTTTCCGGCGAGATGGGCGCATGGGAGAAGAGAGGGGGTTCGTTTGGAGGTGAGGGAAAGGGAGATGAGAGAGAGAGCGAGATCAGCAGGGGGAGAGAGGAGAAAGTAGGTCGTTTTGGTGGTTGTTTCCGGCGAAACCTGCCGGAAAAAGGAGAGACGAGGCAACTGGTTCGTTGGTGGCACCAGTGGAGGATTTTTCCGGCGAGTTGGAGAGGAGAGAGGAGCAAACGACAATAATAATAATAATAATAATAACAACAACAACAATTATTTGGATAAAATTAAAAATAAATATATTTATTTAAAAAGTTTTGAAAATATCTATTTTAATAAAATGACAATCTAAAAAAAGTATTGATCGGTAAAAATTGAGTGTCAACATAAAGAGCGCATGAAATAATAATCTCATGCTTTTAGTTTAACTTTACATACCTGAGATAAAGCTCTTCCAATCAACCGTCAAGAATTCTTCTTGAATTATTCGATCTCATGGTCTTCTTTCTTCTCTTTCAAGCCCTAACTTTCAAGTGTTGTGAAAAAAGACTTAGATGGAATTTAAGACCCTATTTACTCATCAAAACGACCTAAATTGATCGTGTTTTGAGTTTAGGAGAGGTTGGGAATTGATCGGAATGCCCCTCAAATAAAAAGAAAAAAATTTTCAACTTCGGAATGCCCAGTCCACGACGCGAACTGGACGCACACTAGTGTAATTTTTGACTGAAAACTCAGAACGTATTGAAAAAACTGTTTTGCTATGAAATACACATAAATCGCATTCATCAAATTCATTTTATGTGTAATTTTTTGTAAATCACTTTTCGATCAATTTTTTCAATTCCCATAAAAAAAATTAAAAGAAATATGAGTATAGGTCCACGTCACTGGAGTGTCGCGCCTTGAGTGTGCACCGACATTATTTCAGAATTAATTACAAAAAATTATCTTTTGATTCAGTCGTTCTAAAATCCGATCGAGATCATTTTCTCGCTCAATTTTTCTTGCTGACTGTAAATTCGTTCTTGAATTTTCCATCAGAGCTTAGATAGACACATTATACGTACGATTCCATTTTAAGAATATTTTGATAATTTTATCGAATGTCACGTACGTATGGAAGTGTCATGCATAAACTATGATAAAGGGTAAATTAAGAGAAACAAACATAAAACTTAAAATGGCCATAGGGGTTATTAAAGTCTACCAATTAAGTCTCAATCTAAATTTTCCTGTATCAAGTCATCTAACTAAATCTCCAGTTTCATCAATACGATCAACCATAGTATATTTCATATAATTAATTATTATCAAAGTCAAGTCGATAAGAGTAAATCATAACATACTTGAATGTCGAGCAAATGCACCACGAAGTCACATGATTATTTTTCCTTTTTGAATCACCTTCTAAAGCTCCTAATTTATTCAAATCATATTCTATGCGAGTATAAGAGTATGCTGACATCCATACTACTATATAAAAGTTCAAGTAAAAAATATTGTCAAAAGTCAATTCCAATCTTTGAGTTCTTGAGGTCAAATCTTAAATTTTATTTCAAAATTAATTTACCCATAATGCAAAGGTTTCAAATATTTATTGATCCTCGAGTCGAGAAAATATCATTAGAAAAATTTAGGTAAAATTTTTCATTTCAAAATGTAAAATAAAACTCAAAATAAATGATAGATAAGAGGAAAGTTACTAAAATAGCGGCTAGAATCTTCCCCTTTCGAAATTAAAGAAATCATATTAAACACGGTCTTAAACTGAGCTCTAGAACTCTAAAAATGGTGAAATGAATAAAAAAGATTGAAAAATATTGTGTAAGGCTGTTAGCATAGTGCACGATCTCGCTCGTGCCAAACATACGAGCAGCCTCATGCTTGAACTGGACGCCTACCGAACATGCAAGCACCAAGCTCCGTGTTGGGTCTAGCGGCCTCATTGCGCCATCTTGACCCCTTACTATGGAAAAGATCAATTTTCTTAAAATCAGTTGATTTTGTATTAAAATTTATTTTAAAATAAAATCAACAAATACAGTTGATTTTTGCATGTGATTATGTTTTTTACAAAAGGAAATTCTCCTTGAAACCATATTGAGCAAAAGAAATAAAAAGATGTTGCTGTCCAAAAGTACTTAAAGAGAGAAAAAAATTAAGAAAAATATGATGAAGATTGAAGATCGATCATTAGAAAAGGAAGAGTTAATGTTATCCTATGAGGCATATGGATATAGATTTTATTTATTTAAAAAATAATTATTATAATATTAAAATATGAAATTGTTTTGGTGATATTCTTTATAAAAAAATATCTAAATAATATTCATTGCTACAATGTAACTAAATAACAGAGTGAGTAGGAAATCAGTTTATAAGTTTTTTTTTTTAAAAAAACCTATCGCATATAAATCTTTTAAATTTTATTTAAAAAGCCTTCCCTTCTACTTTTAAATTTCAAAATAAAATTTTCCTCATACTTGTCATCCTGATTGATTTGATTTTTCCAGCCTCCTCCTCATCCTCCTCTACCATCGCCATGGTTATGTTTATTTTTTTGATCTCATTCTTGTTCTTTTGTTTTTGGTTTTGTTTTACTAATCTTTTTGCTCAGATTTTTTTTATTTTTTAAATCGATCAATGATTTTTTTTTTGGGAGAAGATCAAACTAATGATTGTTGTTGCATCAATTATCTCAGTTAACAAATTCAGCAAATATTTCAATTGTTATAGCTACTTCAATAATTGTTTGAGTTATTGCAATAACTACTTTATGTTGAAGTTATTGTAAGAATTGTTAAAACAATTGAAACAATTGTTGCAGCAACTTTAGCATATTTATTAATGTTACATCAACTCAAATAATCGTTGAAGTTATTGCAACAAATCCAGAATAACTATTGCAACAACTTCAAAAATTATTTATTTTTCTTGTAGAAGTGCGGTAGAGGAGATGCACGAAGAGTTGACAAAGTTGATGGTGGAGGAGGAAGAGGTAATAGTAATAGTGGAGTAGAAGATGGTTGTTGTGGTGGATGAGGAGAAGGTGATGGTAACAGTGGCTGAGGGGAGAGGTGGTGATGACTGACAAAGGGGTGAGGAAAATAGAACCTTTGTGTAAATAATAAAATTCGAAAACTTTTTAAATTAGTATTATTTGTCACCCCTAAGTAATAATTAAAACCTCTTTAGTCACTTTTTAATTTTAGAACTTGCTTGTCACCTTTAATTGCCTGCCGCTTCTTCCCCCTCCCCACAAAATTAAAAAAAAACCCACTTACCATAATAAATCCATGGAAATCTTTGAAAGAATAGTTTAAATATACACGTCAAATTTCATTGTTATTTCAAAATTTTATCTTTAATTTGACTCCATATCTTGAATTCCTTCTTAATGTTTCAATTACTCCTTGTTGAGCTGTCTTTGCAAATCTACTACTACTAGCATTTTAAAATATTTGTTACGTTTTGCTTTTTAAGTATCTAACTATTTAAATTTTAATAAAAAAAAATTA
>JAOTQR010012901.1:0-17850 GCA_025774065.1 Solanum ossicruentum
AGTGTGTGTGTTTGTGTGTGTGTATCTATATCTATATATATATATATATATATATATATATATATATATATATGCTAGTACCTCTGACCATAACCTTGTTGAGGGGTTGGTACCTTAACCACTTTAATGGTGGGTGTTAAGTCCATTAACTTTGTTGAGGGTTGGTACCTTGACAACTTTAATGGAGGGTGTTAAGTCCATTAACCCTGTTGAGGGATTGGTACCTTGACCACTTTGATGGAGGGTGTTAAGTCCATTAAGCATGTTGAGGGGTTGGTACCTTGACAACTTTGATGGAGGGTGTTAAGTCCATTAACCGTGTTGAGGGGTTGGTACCTTGACCACTTTGTTGGAGGGTGTTAAGTCTATTAACCTTGTTAAGGGGTTAGTACCTAGACCACTACCAAGGGGGTGTTAAGCCTTGGATTCCGAGTACTAGTTGCTTGGCCTATGATGATGATTTATTCTTATCTATGTAATATGTTTTATGTAAGCATGTTTTATTTCCAGTATCATTCATACACATCATATTGATAATATGCTATTTCTTGCTTATGATTATGCATTTTAATCATGTTTCTTATCTCTTCTTGCATTGCATCCTACATACGTAATAAATTCAAACGTACTAATGTATACTCTATGCCTATATGATATCATCATGTAGGAACCGGAGCTCTATTTGGCCATCCTCCTCCTCCACGTGGCTGGTGTGCTTGTCTCTCAAGCTAGTTGGTGAGTTGTCCATTTCAGGGATGTTGGTCTATGTTTCTTATGCTATGTATTGATACTTTCTTCTTTATTGCTACTTTGACAATGAGGGTGAGCCCGATTGCTTTGTATTGACCCCCACTAAGTATCTATGTGTAAAGATGTTTGTTGGAGTTATTGTGTATTATGCTTTAGCTTTGACTAATCTATGATGTTTAAGTATTACTCTCTCTTTTCTCTTTCCCTTAGTCCCAATTTCTCTTATTTATGTTTCATAAGTTGTTTGTCTAGCTTCTACGACCATGGATGTGTATATGATATACTAAGAGGCTTGTTTGGGGTTCCTTTAGGTTTTCCATTCACTGGTCACATCTAGGCCTTATGCTTGGGTTGTGACAAAGATGGTCTAAGTACTAAGTTGATAGATCCTCGGAGTCCAACAGACCATGTTGATTAGAGTCCTATTCATGGTTGTGAAGTGTGCCATGACTATGAATAGAAGGCTATGAGATATTTTAGGAAATGTTTCCCTTTTTCATGTTCTAAGATATGCTATAGATTTGTGGTAAGTTTTCCCTCCTAATGATTGTTCTTTGTTATGCTAGATCATGTCTAACACTCGAGGAAGAAGGACCGAAACCCCCGAGGATCAAACTACCAATGGTGAGCTCCAGGATGCTCTCATTATGCTTGCTCAACTTGTGGCCAACCAAGTCAACCAAGGGGCCCAAGCCCCTCATGCTACTACCCCGGGAGCTATGGTAAGGGATTGCTTGAGGATGAATGCTCCAGTATTCTATGGGTCAAAGGTAGATGAATATCCACAAGAGTTCATTGATGAGGTCTAAAGATCTTGAATATCATGGATATTGGACCGAATGAAAAGGCAGAGTTGGTGGTGTACCAACTCAAAAAGGTAGTCCAAATATGTTATGACCAATGGAAAAAAGAGAAGGGGGTTGGCAGTGTGGTCTTATGGGATGAGTTCAAAGTGGCCTTTCTTAATCGGTTCTTCCCACTTGAGCTTAGGGAATCTAAACAGGTGGAGTTCATGAACTTGAAACAAGTTTCTATAAGTGTGAGGGAGTACATCAAATTTAACCAACTATTTAAATATGCTCCCACTTGGTTGCCAACCCAAGGGCTAGGATTAACAAGTTCGTGCTGGGTGTCTCCAAATTGGTGAGTAAGGAGTGCCGGTCTTCTATATTGATTAGCGGCATGGATTTGGACTTCTTAATGACCTATACCGAACAAATGGAGGAGGAAAAGTTGATGAAGGGGAGAGGTAGCGAGGCCAAGATGGCCCATGGTGAAGGATATTTCCAAAGTTAGTGGTGGTATAGTACTTTATGATAGCTGTGCAAAATGTGGTAGATGCCATGATGGCCCGTGCTTGAAGAAGACCAATTCTTGTTATAGTTGTGGAGAGGTGGGTCACAAGATAATAGAATATCCTCAAAGGCGCAAGAAGGATACAGGTTGTGATGTTTATCAAGAGGATGCTCCAAGCTGTAATCATTTCTATGCTCTTCAAAGGAGGCAAGAGGTAGATGGGCCACTTGATGTTGCTACCAGTATGTTGAAGTATCCTTGACTTAGCTGTGTGTGCATTATTGGGGCCGGTATGCCATTGTCTCTTTCTTTATTCTTTTGGTTGCTAGTGGGCTTCTTGTGTGCCCCAAGTTGTTATGCGAACCTTCCATTTTTACCTCTTTGTTGGGTATATTGTTCCTAGAAAGTTCATAGGTATTGTTCCATGACCATATTGCATTAGGTCTTGCCTTGTGGCTTGTTGGAGTTTATGTGATAGATTTTGATGTTGTACTCGGGATGGAATAGTTGCATGCATGTTGTATCTCCTTGGGTGGTAGGACCTGCAGAGTTAGATTCCGACTCCCTAATAAACTCGTCTTTGAGCGTGAGGTTGTCAAATGGTAGTAAAAGAGGTAGGTCCATTCTTGTCTTAAGGTTCAATTAATCTCTAAATGTTGCCCCTTACTCTTATTGCATAGAAGTCTTGCCTTGCGATCTTGGATGAACTTACCTTGATGTGTTTGAGGTCTTGGGATAATTGGGGCTACTTGCATAGAATGTTTCCAATGAGTGTAGAACCCGTAAGGTTGTAATATGATGGTTGAGGATGGTCTATCTATTGGGTCAATTACAATGGGTTAGTCTCTTTACTAAGATTGACCTTTGGTTTGAGTTTTGTCCCCAAGTGAGCATTATTTATATTGGTGGAGTATTTTGGTTGGCTTATGAATCAGTTGTGTTTATGGGTTTCATGAATAAGGTCTTAAAACCCTACCTTGGCATGTTTGTTGTGACCTCTAGTAACAAAGTATTGATTTATTTAGAGCTTGTGAATCATTTTGGGGTAGTGTTGCAAGTCTTGGGAAATGAGAGGTTATTTGTTAAGTATGATAAGTGTGAATGGTGGGTAACAAGGAGGTGGTTAGAGCTCCTTAAAGATTATGGTATGAGCGTGCATTAGTTTCTCTGGTAGGGCTGGTGTTGAGGTTGGTGCTCTAAATAGTCTAGTGTGTGTGGATAATGGTGGCAACAAGGAGACTAATGGGGTCCATCGGTTGGTTAGATTGGAAGTTAGGTTGAGGGAAGTTGAGAATGGTAGTATAGTCTTCTTGGTGGTTCCAATCTTCTTTGATTGAGGAGGTCTAGTTTAAGCAAGGCCTAAAGTCTGCCTTATTAGAGTTGGAAGTTTTGGGTGTAAAGATGGTAGAGTGGAGGTTATCTCCCAAGGGGGAGATAGTGGTTTGTGGAAACAAGTGGAGTAGATGTGGTTAAGGTTGACAAATGAGTTATGGTTGTATGTCCTTTTAGAGCATAGAAGAAATTGGTAAGGTTGCATATGGATGGGATTTTCCTAGGGATATGATTATGGTTTGTCCGGTTCTTCATGTTTCTTGGTTGAAGAGATGTGTTGGTGGCTATAGTGCTATAGAACCCTTTGAGATGGTGTGTGATGTGGAGTATAAGTTGACTTACAAGAAGGTCCCGGTGGAGGTGTGGTTTTCGTCAAGGCCCTTTTGGTGGAGTCGTCAATTCGTTTGAGTCTCTCGGGGAGTCGGTGCGAGCATGGAAAAGCAATATCTCTATCTCTTTCATTCTATTTAGGCTTATGGTAGCACATCAAGTCAATTTCTATGATTCCATGTCTTATGTTTCAGTAATATGTCATTTATATGCATCCATGTTCAAATTGGCAAGTTTATAATGATTATACACTTATGTTGAGATTTTGAAAATGGTATTTAAAGTGTAATGTTACATTCTTGTTAGGCTAATTTCCTTATGATTACTCTTATCTTGTACATTTCTTTGATATTTAGGGATGAATGTTCCCAAGGGGGAGATATTGAAACAACCCCAAAAAGTGCCCGAAAATGTGCCTCGAAAATGCACAAAATTTTAATTTCCATATATCATAAAATCCATGTGTTATTTCAGAAATTCAACTTCATATTCTTGTTTAGGGGATCAAATTTAGGGGAAAGAGGGTCTAACCCCGATTTAGAATAACCGTATCCAAATGCAAAAATCGCACAATGCGATTTCCATAATGTTGTGCGCGATGCTGGCGACGCCCTAATGTTCTATTGCGGTGTAATTTTTTAACTTCAGTCCAAAACCTTTAAGTCTTGGGCCTAAATGTTCCCACACGTGAAAACACATATACTTAGCCATTTAATAGCCTCATATCATTCTAGACATTTCCCAATACTCACTCAAATACTTAGTCTTGTATTTCTCTCAAAATTCAAGTGCCAAAACCCTCTCCGGATCTTAAGGAATTCAACCAAGCTTCAAGTATCCATCTCTAAACTTCTTCAAGGTTTCTCCAAAAGCTAAGGTATGTGGGTTTCTTTCATGGTTTCCTTTTACCCATGATGCCCAAGCCTCCTTTTAAATTGCATGATTTAAAGTTGATTTACAAATAGGTCTTACATATTATGAAATTCACTGCACACCATGATAAAGCTATGTAAAATTGTGACTATTTTGCTATGTTTTGAGCTATAAATCTTAGCTCTATTGTAAGATTTTAGGAGAGGTTTTGATGTATATTGCTTGAGGGTGTTGGAAGGTGTTGATTGATGGTTTTACAATGGATTTTCGTGCATGATTTCACTCTTGAATTGCATTGTTTTACACTAGCACTACACAACTGCTAAGTGTTTGATAAAATGTCCGACTAGGGTTTCTTGAGGAATTGAAGTTCCAAAGCATGTCTTATGAGTTGAATTATGTTGTGATGATTATATTATGATGAAATGATGATGTATATATATGGATGATGAAAGGAGTGTAAGTGTTTGTGTGTGTATATATATATAAAAGTTGAATGATGTTGTGATGATTATATGACGATGAAATGAATGTATATATATGGGTGATGAAGGGAGTGTATGTTTTTTTTTTTTGTGTGTGTGTATATATATATATATATATGCTAGTATCTCTATAGAGTTACATGTTGACCATAACCTTGTTGAGGGGTTGGTACCTTGACCACTTTAATTAAAGGTGCTAAGTCATTAACCTTTTTGCGGTATTAGTAACTTGGCCACTTTAATCAAGTGTGTTAAGTCCATTAACCTTGTTGAGGGGTTAGTACCTTGACCACTTTGATGGAGGGTGATAAGTCCATTAACTGTGTTGAGGGGTTGGTACCTTGACCACTTTGATGGAGGATGTTAAGTCCATTAATCTTGTCGAGGGGTTAGTACCTCGACCACTACCAAGGGGGTGTTAAGCATTGGATTCCTTGCACTAGTTGCTTGGTCTATGATGATGGCCTATTCTTATCTACATAATAATATGTTCTATGTACGCATGTTTTATTTCGAGTATCATTCATACACGTCATATTGATAGTATGCTATTTAATGCTTATGATTATGCATTTTTATCATGTTGCCTATTTTTTGTTGCATTGCATCCTACATACTTAGTACATTCAAACGTTCTAACGCATGCTCTTTGATTACATGATATCACCATGTAGGAATAGAGCTCCATTTGGTCATCCTCCTTCTCCACATGGCTAGTGCGATTGTCTCTCAAGCTAGTTGGTGAGTCCTCCATTTTAGGGACGTTGGTCTATCTTTCTTATGATATGTATTTATACTTTCTTCTTTATTGCTACTTTGAAAATAAGGGTGAGCCCGGTTGCTTTGTCTTGGACTCCACTAAGTATCTATATGTAGAGGTGTTTGTTGGAAAAGTTGTGTATTATGCTTGAGTATGCACAATCATAACGGGAAGTTAAGCCCAAGGTTACTGGGCAACAAGACATAAGCCAATATAATCAAAATGCATAATCATAAGCAATGGATAAGTATAATATCAGTATGGCATGCATGATCAATGCTTGAAGTAAAACATGCTTGTAAATCATATAACATGTATAGAACATAATACATGTGCGGGAGAAGACCATAATCATAATCCAAGCAACTATTACTCAAAATCCAAGTTATGTCACCCCCTTAGAACGTGATTGAGGTACCTTCCCCTCAACGTGGTAGTACGAGCATATCACCCCCTGATGAGGTAGTTAAGGTACATATGCCTCGACATGGTAGTATGGGCATGTCATCCCACGATGAGGTGGTCAAGGTATATACCCTTCAAAGTGGTAGTATGTGCGTGTCACCCCCCGATGAGGTGGTCAAGGTATATACCCATCAATGTGATAGTACAGACATGTCACCCTCCGATAAGGTGGTCAAGGCCTGTCACCCTCTCAAAAAGGTGATTGGGCATGTCACCCTCCAACAAGGTGTGATCAATTTGCAACTCTATAAATACTCTCATGAATTCAATACACACATACAATTCCTTAATCATCATATAGTCACTTGATTCATAATCCGGGCAATATATCATCAATACCTGAAGAATCTTTGTCAAGACAATTAGTCCAACACTTGGCGGGTGTGCAATTCTAGTTCAAAATCATGCATTTTAAGAGTGAAGTATTGTGAGAAAACTTAATGTAAACTAACCCACCAACACATAGTAAAATCCTCATGTAAGACACATTGAAATCCATCATCAAATCACATAATAGATCATAGCTTCATAGCCCAAGACATGCATAGTCACAATAGACAAACCTTCTCATGGTATAAGCTTGAAATAGGTAGACATGTGTTTCCAATCAACAATTCATAAAAACCCAACATACTTTGTAATCATAACTCATAATACGAAATACCCATAATTAATACAACTTAGGAACATGCAATTTTCATAAAAAGGAAGGTTGGGCACCATGGGTGAAAGGATCCAATAGCTGAAATCCATATACCTCAAATTTGGGGATTTCCTTGATGTAGATTTGGATGAGAACTTGAAGCTTGAATGAAGTTCTTGAGATTCAGAATTAAGTTTGGGATACTTAAATTTAGAGGAAATATTTGGTTAAGTTTTAGAGAGAGTTTGGAGAGTGTCTTGACTGATATAGAGTTGAAAAATGGCTGAGGATAGGTGTTTTCATTCATATGTGGGAATAAGGCCAAGACCCCAATGTCTTAGGCCGAATAGGATAAATCAAGGAAGTGCAAACACACCTCCATGATGGGTCCGCGTTTACGGAGGCATCACGTATGCCTTCTGTTTTTGAAATTTTTGTAAAAATGAAATTTTGATATGGGTCCTCTAAAATCCGGGTTATACCTATTTTCCACTCAATTTTGCAAACTGATCAAGAATATGAAGTCGAATTTTCAATATCTCCCCCTTGGGAAGATTTGTCTCCGAGTGTCAAAGAAACATACATAAGAGAAGTAATCATGAAGATTTCAGCTCGACACGAATGCAACAAATGCATGTAAATATCAATTTAAAAACTTCAACATGAATGTCAAATCCCTCACCAAGGCCTTTATTTCTAACAAGGCGGGGCCGGGATCTTGTTTTGCCTTTACCTCCTCAACCAAAGAAGACTTAGAACCATCAACAACCACTACACCACCATTATCAACTTCTTCCAACCTAACCCCTCATCTAGTCAATCGATGAACCTATTTAGCCATCTCCTTGCCACTGTACTCAACATGAGCTAGATTAACCATAGGCACCCTACTTAGAGCATCGACCACAATGTCAGCATTGTCGGGGTGATAATGCAGACTCATATCATAATATTTAAGAAGCTCTAACCACCTTCTTTGTCTCAAATTAAGATCTTTTTGGGTGAACACATATTGGAGACTCTTCTGATCAGTAAACACATCAGCATGAACCCCATACAAGTAATGATGCCAAATTTCAAAGAAAATACAATGGCCGCCAATGCAAGATCATAGGTGGGATAATTCTTCTTATGCACCTTAAGTTGTCTAGAGGCATATGCTATCACCTTACCACTTTGCATCAAGATACACCCCAAACCAATTCTTGAGGCATCACAATATACAACAAAGCCTTCTAACACTTCTGGTAGAGACAATATAGGAGTGGAGAAAAGCTTCTCTTTCAAAGTTTGGAAACTCTTCGCACTCATCAGACAAATTTTGCCCTCTTTTGGGTCAGCTTAATCATAGGGGAAGCTATAGAAGAGAAGCCATTTACAAACCTTCGATACCCACCAAACCCAAAAAACTCCTATTTTCGATGGAGTCAAAGTTCTAGGCCAATTTTTGATCACCTCCATCTTCTTAGGACCCACATTAATACTATCACCCGAAACCACATGTACCAAAAATGCAACCTATTATAACAAGAACTCACATTTCTCATATTTAGCATTCAACCTATCTTTCCTCAAGATTTGCAACACCACCCTTAAGTGATCCATATGCCTACTCCTCACTATGGGAATAGATCAAGATATCATCAATAAAAACCACCACAGACAAGTCAAGATAGGGTATAAATACCCTATTCATAAGTTCCATGAATATAGCTGGTACATTAGTCAACCCAAAGGACATAACCATAAACAGAAAGTTCCATACCTAGTCCTGCAAGCCATCTTGGGAATGTCACATTCCCTTACTTTCACTTGGTGATATCCAGACCGAAGATTAATCTTAGATAAGTGACTAGCCCTTTAACGTTGATAAAAAAGGTCATCAATCCTTGGTTGAAAGTACTTATTCTTTATGGTGACCGTATTAAGTTATCGGTAATCAATGACATTATAAGAGAGCCATCATTCTTCTTTACAAATAATTTCAGTGCACCCCAAAGTGACTTACTAGGCATTATAGAATCCTTTTCCAACAAATTCCTTAATTGCTACTTTAACTTCTTCAACTCCACCGGGGCCATACAATAAGGGGAAATAGAAATAGGTTGAGTATTCAGAAGAAGTTCTATACCAAATTCTACTACCCTTTCAGGAGGAAGATCGGGAAGCTCATCGGGAAAGACATCAAGGAACTCATTAACCACCGGAACCGACTCTATAAGAAGAACTTTGAATCAACATTCCTAACCTTCATAAGATGATAGAGCCACCCCTTAGAAATCAACTTTTGGGCTTTAAGAAAAGAAATTAATCTATCCTTGACTACCATATCACAACTTTCCCACTGAAGGATGAGCCTATTAGGGAATTGGAACTTGACCCTACGGGTTCTACAATAAATAGAAGCATAATACACATACAACTAATCCATTAATGAATGACATCAAAATCCACCATATCTAACTCAACAAAATCACAAGGCAAGATCAATTTTGCGATATGAATATGGTACAATTTCTGTAGATTCTTCTAGCAACAATAGACTCACCAATGGGGGTAGACACTTCTTAGGGCTCACACAATAATTCAGGGCTAACATGAAGTTTTTTGGCAACAGAAAGTGTAATAAAAGAAAGAGTGGCACCCAGGTCTATCAATGCATAAACATCAAATCAAAAACCTTTAACATACCAGTGACAAGATCGGGCACCTCATCTACTCCTTATCTCCATTAAAGAGCATAGAATCTATTTTGCCTTGGACCACCCCCTTGTTGGCCTCCTCTTCCCTTTGGACTCGTATTTGCACCTTGTCCTTGTGGACGACCATATCTAACTTTGATTTGTGCATGTGGAAAACCAATCACCTTATGACCCACTTCACCAAAACCAAAACAAGCATTAAAATTCTTCAAACATGGATCACTATGATTTCTTTCACACCTTGGGCACCTATGATTTACCACCCCACCACCACCACCTTGGAATATTTGATTATCATTAGCAAACCTCCTATTAGGAGAAATGGAAGACCCTTGGCCTTAGAACTTGTGGCCCTGAGGAAACCGTCCACCCTTGGGATTTTTGAATCTACCTTCAAAATGGGCCCTCTTGGCATCACCACTTCTTCTCTTTCTAAACATTTCCCACTCTAATTGCTCGACATATGTCGTTAGGTGTGAGAAATCCATATCACCTATCAACATGGTGGTATGACACTCCTCATTCACCATGTCGGACACACCCGACATAAATTTGTTCATCCTAGACCTCGGCTCGGCAACTAATTGTGGGGCATATATGGAGAGTTGGTTGAAATTGAGGCCATACTCCCTCACACTCATAGACCCTTGCGTTATATTCATAAACTCCATCATTTTCGCCTCCGTTAGTTCAATGGGAATGAAATGGTTGAGAAATGCCGCTTTGAACTCTTCCTAAAGGATAGCATCACCATTCCCCTTCTCCATCTTCCATTGAGTGAACCATATTTGAGCCACCCCTTTGAGTTGGTAGGCCACCAACTCCGCTTTCTCCTCTGAGTTAACCCCCATAATGGACAACACCTTATACACCTCATCAATGAATTCTTGACGATCCTAATCCACTTTGGAGCCATGGAACTCCGGTGGGTTCATTATACTAAAATTCCTAACCCTTGAGGCCCGAGTAGGAGTATGAGGGGCTTGGGCCCTAGGTTGATTTGATTAGTCATAGCATGAACCAACCGACTCTTCTTCCTCTTGGAACCACCACAATCTAGAATAGCAAACAACATTCATTAGAGGAAAAGCCTTACCTTATTCTTAAAGTATGACATAGATCATAAAGAAGGGAAACATTTCCTAAAACGCCTCATAGCCTCTTACTCATAGTTGTGGTGCACTTCACAACCATGAACAAGACTCTAATTGACGGATTGTGTTGGATTTCGAGGAGCATTAACAACCTAGTGCTCTGATACCAAGTTTTTCACAACCCAAGCCTAGGGCCTAGGTGTGATATGGCAAATTAGGGACCCGAAAGAAGCCCAAACATGCCTCTTAGCATATCAATCTCACATCCTTGGTCGCGGAAGTAAAACATCAATAAAAAGATTCATAAAGAATAGAAATGGGACTAAGGGAAGTCTTGGACAATCATAAAACATTCAAGAGTCAAGATCATAGCATAATTACATCTATTGTTCCAACAACACCTCTAGCATAGATTTGGCGGGGGCTAAGACACTTATCAGCCTTAATCTCATTGTATCAAATGTTCAATATAAAGAGATAACAAAAGCAAGAATAACATAGCTAGTGTCACCAAACTTGAGGACTCACCAAAAACTTATCTTCAAGATGCCAAAACTAGCCACGTGGAGGATGACCATGAGGAGCTCTTGTTCCTACATGGTAACATCATATAGGCATAGAATATGAACTAGTATGTTTGAATGTACTAAGTATGTAGGATGCAATGCAACAAGACATAAGCCAACATAGTCAAAATGCATTATAATAATCAATGGATAAGTATAATATCAATATGGCATGCATGATCAATACTTGAAGTAAAATATGCTTGTAAATCATATAACTTGTATAGAACATAATCAATGTGTGGGAGAAGACCATAATCATAGACCAAGAAACTATTACTTGGAATCCAAGGCATGTCACCCCTTTTGAAGTTGGTTGAGGTACCTACCCTCGATGTGGAAGTACGGGCATGTCACCCCCTGACGAGGTGGTCAAGGTATATACCTCTTGATGTGGTAGCACAAGAATGTCACCCCTCGACAAGACGGTTAAGGTACATACCCCTAAATGTGGTAGTACGGGCATGTCACCCCCGACGAGGTGGTCAAGGTATATCACCCCCTCAACAAAGTGATTGGGCATGTCACCCCCCAATAATGTGTGGTCAACTTGAAATACTATGGATACTTTAATGAATTCAATACATACATACAATCCCTTAATCATTATATAGTTACTTGATTCATAATCCATGCAATAGATCATCAATAGCTCAAGACATTATATCAAGCACTTGGAAGGTGTGCAATGCTAGTTCAAAATCATGCAATTCAAGAGTGAAATAATGTGAGAAAACTTAATGTAAATTAACCCACAAACACATTGTAAAACCCTCAAGTAAGATACCTTGAAATCCAACATCAAATATCATAATAGATCATAGTTACACAGCCCAAGACATGCATAGTCACAATAGAGAAACCTTCTCATAGTATAAGCTTAAATTAGGTAGATATGTATTTCCAATCAACATTTTATAAAACCCCAACATAATTTGTAATAATAATTCGTAATAAGTAACATCCATAAGTAATGCAACTTAGGACTATGGAATTTTTATAAAAAGGAAGGTTGGGCACCATGGGTGAAAAGACCTAATGGTTGAAACCCACATACCTTAAATTTGTGGATTTGCTTAATGCATATTTAGATGAGAATTGGAAGCTTCAATGAAGTTCTTGAGATCCGGAATTAAGCTTGGGACACTTGAATTTGGAGGAAATATTTGGTTTAGTGTTTGAGAGGGTTTTGGGAGTGTCTTGAGTGATATAGAGTTCAACTATTACTAAGTATAGGTGTTTTTCATGCATATGTGAGCATAGGGACAAGACTCCAATGTCTTAGGCTGAACAACATAAATTAAGGAAGCGCAAATACACCTCCGCGACGGGTACACGTCGTGGAGGCGTCGTGGATGCCTTATGTTTCTGAAATTTATGTGAAAATGAAATTCGCTATAGGTCCTCTACAATCAGGGTTTTACCCATTGACCACTCAAATTTTTTCCCTGATCAAGAATATGAAGTTGGATTGTCAATATCATGAATGGATTTTGAGATATATGGAAATTACAATTATGAGCTTTTTGGAGACATATTTTTGGGTGTTTTGGGGAGTTTCATTATGAAAAACTTAGCCAATGGAATTCCTTTGAACTTTGATTTCTTAAGGAGATTCATAGTTGCCTTAAGCAACATAAATAAGCTTGAATTGAAGACTTGAAAGTGAGCTTAGCTTGAGCTTTATGATTCCATACTTTGGAAAATTCTACGAAATCACTCCTACGCAAGGCCACACGGGTCGTATAAGGTCACGTAAGCGTTTAAGGCCACAAGGGCCATAAGATTTCCCATACCTCCTCCCTTAGAAAAATATTCCATGATAAAGTTATGAGACATTGATTTCAGACATAGAAAAAATTTCACTTTGGAAGCCAAATGGGAGACTACATGGGCCGTGTACTTGGCCGTGGTACTACACTTGGTTCCAAGATTATGGGAATTCAAGTGAAGGCCACTACACATCCCACCAAATGGTCCATAAAGTGTCACACAATTGTGAGGGGTCCAAGTTGTCATGACACAAACCTAGGGCCTAGACATGACATGGTGAATATGAAGTCTGAAGACAACCCAAACAAGCCTCTTAGCATATCTTTTACACAGCCTTGGTTGCGGAAATAAAAAAACCATCAACAAGAGTCAAGTAGAAAAAGGCAAGTGGGACAAAGGGAAATCTTTCATAGACATAGAAACATAAGAAGAGTCAAGCTCAAAAGCATATACTAACTTATTATCCAACAACACCTCTACTATTCAATGGAGCGGGGCCAAGACACATCCTTGACTCACCCTCATGATAACAAGTGTCAACATAAAAAAAAGTCTCAACGTAGCATGAGAAACATAGATGTCATCACCCAAGCCTAGGGCCTAGACGTGATACAACGAATGTGGAACCCAAAGGAACCTCAAACAAGCCTCTTAGCATATTAATTACACATTCTTGGTTGCGAAAGTAAAACATCAATAGAAAGAGACATAAAGAAGGGAAACAGGACTAAGGGAAGTCTTGGATGATCATATAACATTCAAGTGTCAAGATCATAGCACAATTACATCAACTGTTCCAGTAACACCTCCAGCATAGATTGGGCGGGGGCCAAGACACTTTCCGACCTCACCCTCATAGTATCAAATGTTCAACATAAAGAGATAACAAAAGAAAGAGTAGCATAGCTAGTGTCCCCGAACTTGAGGGCTCGCCAAAAGCTTATCTTCAATATGCCAAAACTAGCCACGTGGAAGATAATCATGAGGAGCTCCAATCCCTACATGGTAACATCATGTAGGCATAGAATATGCGCTAGTATATTTGAATGTACTAAGTATGTAGGATGCAATGCAACAAAATATAAGCCAACATAGTCAAAATGCATAATCATAAGCAATGGAAAAGTATAATATAATATGACATTCATGATCAATGCTTGAAGTAAAATATGCTTGTACATCATATAACTTTTGTATAACATAATACATGTGTGTGACAAGACCATAATCGTAGACCAAGCAAATTTTCCTCGGAATTCAAGGCATGTCACCCCCTTGGAAGGTGATTGAGGTACCTAACCCTCCACGTGGTAGTACGGGTATGTCACCCCCCAACAAGGTGGTCAAGGTATATACCCCTTGATATGGTAGTACGGGCATGTCACCTCCCCGATGATGTGACACCCTGTACCTCCATGCTTTTATATATCCATTTTTCAAGCCTCATTTGTTTAGGTGGGGAGTGTGTTATGGTTTTGGGAGACTTCTTGTATTTAGACAAGTTCAAGGCTTTCTTATGAGTTGAGTTATGGGTGTTGGTTTATGTAAGGGTCAAATTGAAATGAGCATAACTTTTAGAACATTTGTAACTAGATGACCCACGACATGTCAAAAGAAAGCCCCTTTGAGTGAGCTTTCTGACGCACTTGGTTTCACCTCATTTATATTTCAGAGTAAAAAGTTATGATCATTTTATTAAAGACTGATAGTGCAGAGTTACACTATGAGACCACTATTATGGGTCATAAGTTGGGGTATGAGTCGTAGTTTGGGCTCGTAGAAATTTCCAGAAACTCCAAAATTGAGCCTTGGGGTTACGGGAGGGGTCCTATGGGTTGTAGTACTATTTACGGGTCATAATGGGGCCCGTAACAGATGTTTGATAGCTTTTTAGGAAGTGTTATTTTGGTCCTTTCCCACCTTTCTAAGCTCTAGATTGACTTTTTTATACTCATTTAAGGTCCCAAACTCTTAAGTTCATCATTTTATTGCCAAAATACTCTCTCTAAAACCCTGTAAGACTTTGCCAAATCATTTTCAAATCCCCCATTCAAATTCAAGGAAACTCAAGAACAAGTTTTGGATTTCAAAACCCTATTCCAAGCTTCAAGTCTTTCTCAACTAATTTTCAAGAAATCAAAATCTAAGGTATGTGGTTCTTTACCATTGGGTCCTTTCACCCATAGCACCCAAGCTTCCTTTTTACATAAATTGAATGTTTCTAAGTTGATTTACTTATCAGTCTTATTATGAATTTAACTATGAACTATGTTGGGTGTTCCATAAAGGTGTTTAAGCATGTTTTGAGCTTTAAATCATTGATCTATCTTGAGATTTGATGAAGGATTTTGATGTATATTGTATAAGGGTATTACTAAGTGCTGGTGGGTGGTTTTACATTGAATTTTCTTACATAATATCACTCCTTAATTGCATGATCTTAAACTAGCATTACAGACCCATCAAGTGTTTGATAAAATGTCTGGATTATGTTTCTTGAGTTGTTGAAGTCCTAATGCATGAAATATGAGTTAAGTAACTCTATGATGTTGAAAGTAATATATATATATATATATATATATGTGTGTGTGTGTGTGTGTGTGTGTGTATGTGTGTGTGTGTGTGTGTGTGTGTGTGTGTGTGTGTGTGTTGATTTCATGAAAAGCATCTATATTGTTGTGAGTTGACCATAACCAATTGAAGGGTTGATGGCTCAATTACCTCAGATGGGGGTGGTAAGCCATCAACCATTTGAGGGATTGATACCTCAATCACTTCCGGCAGAGGATGGTCATGTCCGTAAACCAATTGAGAGGTTGATACCTCAATCACTTTGTATGGGGGTGGTAAGTTATATACAAATTGAGGTGTTGATACCTCGATCGCTTCCAACGGAGGGTGGTCATATCCATCAACCAATTAAGGGGTTGATTCCTCAATCACTTCTAAGGGGTGGTCTACCTTGGATTCCAAGTACTAAGTTTACTTGGTCTATGATGATGGTCTCTTTCTTCACATGTAATATGTCCTATATATAAGAATGTTTACTTCAAGTATCATTCATGCATGCCATATTGCTATATGCTCATCTATTGCCTACTTATGCATTTCGATTATGTTGCCCATCTATTGTTGCATTGTATCCTACATACATAGTACATTCAAAGGTGCTAACACATACTCCATGCCTACATTATGTTACCATGTAGGAGCTGGAGCACCACTTGATCATCCTCCTCCTCCTCCATGTGGTTAATACGATTTCTGTCAAAGTAACGTGGCGAGTCCTCAATTCCAAGGACATACTTTTTTTGATTTATATATGTATTGACTCATATTATGTTAAAAACGTATACTATGAGGGTGAGCCCAGAGATTGTCTTGACCTCTGCTCCTATCTATGTAGTAGAGGTATTGTTGGATCCTTATGATGTATTAATACTATACTATTAGCTTGTTATGTTTCTATGGTATCAAGGATGTCCCTAAGCCCCATATTCCTTTTTTTTATTTCTTATAGTTATTTATTGCTTTGGAAACCAATGATGTGTAATGATATGTTAAGAGACTTGTTTGGGGTCCCTTCAGGTTCTCCATTCATTGTGTCACATTTAGGCCCTAGGCTTGGGTTATGACAAATAAGGTGGTCAAGGTACATAGTCCTCGATGTGGTAGTACGGGCATGTCACTCCCCGATGAGGTGGTCAAGAGATGTCACCCCCTCAACAAGGTGTGGTCTACTTGCAACACTATAGATACTTTTCACGAATTTAATACATACATATAATCCCTCAATCATCATAAAGCCCCATGACTTATAATCCATGCAATAGATCATCAATAACTCAAGAATCCTTGTCAAGACATTTTATCAAATACTTGATGGGTGTGCAATGCTATTTCAAAATCAAGCAATTCAAGAGTTCTGTAATCTGAGAAAACTTAATGTAAATCAACCCACCAACACATAGTAAAACCTTCATGTAAGATATCTTTAAATTCATTATCAAATATCATAATAGATCATAGTTTCATAGCCCAAAACACGCATAGTCATGTAACACCCCTTATCTTACAATACTAGTACTATGCAAATGAAATGTGATATGGCTTTTCAAATTAGCACCAATTTTTCAAAGTGCTTGAATCTCAAATTAGAGGGTGATATGTATGTCGAACGCTGAAAAGGGTTCAAAGTAAATAAGTTTTAAGTCAAATGAGGAGATTATGATCGTAAACAAGGTGAAAGAAATGAAAGAAATGAGATACTTGTAGGACTTAGGAAGCTAGCAGGTGAGTCACCTACATGCTTAGCTTAAAAATTCTAGCTAAACGGAGACGAGGCTCGATGCCAAATCTATCCAAGTCCGATAATGATAAAGTCTGTGTTAAGGGTGTAATTTTATCCCATGTTATAGCATCATAAATGGACAATATTTTCAACCCAATAATAGTTGAGAAAGGGCCCAAGTACAACACAACTTACTTGGTGAATTGGGCCAAAACTAAGTAAGGAGAAAAGGAAAAGTGGGCAGCCAAGGCCCAACCAATTTGAACCAAATAAGGCCCAAGTGAAAGGGCAAGGAGCTGCATCACAAGCTTAATAAATTCAGGATGAAAATGCCTTTGTAGGTTTGCCAAAATCCCCCTTTTAAAAGGATTTAAAGCAACTCCCTTAAGCCATTTTAATTTAGACAAAAAATCTGCTTTTCTTGGTTATTCTTTGCTCTCTTTCAACGTGTGAAAAGTAGCCCTCACAACCTTACAAGGATTCCTAAAGC
>JAOTQR010012912.1:0-17850 GCA_025774065.1 Solanum ossicruentum
ACATATATATATATGTATACACACACACACACACACACACACACACATATATATATATATATATATATATATATATAGAGAGAGAGAGAGAGAGAGAGAGACTAGATATCCTTACAACTGTTTTATTACCATCAATGGGGCACATGGAAAAACAAATCCATACTTTAGTTTAGTCTTATATACCTGGTACAGAGTTTTGACAATCAACCTTGTAAGAATTTGTTATTCTCTTGAACCTTAGCTCTTTCTATGTTCTCCATACCCCTAGTCTTTGTTAAAAGCTTAGAAAAGTTGAAGAATGATTGTTGAAATCTATTTTATGCTCAAAATAACCTATACTGATTGTGTTTTACGTTTAGGAGGGGCTAAGAAAAATTCTAGAATGTTCCTCATGAAAAACTAAAAAATACCCCTTTGGCTTACCAAGTCTGCGTCATGGACTTGGTTAAATTTGGGGGTTTTTCATCAAAAATTTTCTGATCAAGTTTTTTAATCCCATAGAAAATATTGGGATCATATCCAAATGTATGTCTGTAACAAGTCTGCATCGCGGGTATGTCACACACTTTTCTTGAATTAAATTTTTCCATTGAATAATTATTTCAATTCAGTTGCTTTAAAAATTGACAAAGACCATTTTTTCACACAATATTTTGCATTGATCGCATTTTTAGACTCAGGTTTACTAACAAAGTTTGGTAATTTATGAAGCATTCTCTTTTCTAGGGGTAGTTTTATAATTTCACTAGGTTTTCAAAGTTTGCAATTCATTGGTAATACAATACCCTAGTTATTTTTCTCACTGGTTTCAAAATATTTGCTTCTGGTTTAGGTTTACTTACTGCAATTACAAACCCTCCCTTTCGGGAGATAAGTAGGTTAATTCATTTGAATTGCTCGTTAGACCATATTCCCTATGGGTTCGACCCTAACCTTGGTTAGGTTATATATTTAGACACAGATTGCTTATACATTCGAAAGGAGTTGTAGTTTTGATGACATCACCTATTCAGTCTGCTCAAGCTTTTCCTTTCTTACTCACCTCCAAAAGCTGCTTAGCTATCAAAACATGAATCACAAGGTTAATACAGTCGATTTGGCTATAAAATTTTAAAATTATGAGAGAAATTATATCAATTGCACCTAAAATGGGGAAAACTAAGGCCCATCCTTGAAATCCCAAAAAAAACCCTGTAAAATGATCCCAACGCACCCCAAACCTATAGCCAAAAGTTTGAGCTCAAAGCAGATTCCATAAGACCGAGAAATGGCTTAAAAACGAAGTTACATTTCTTATCTAATAGCATTTCTTACAAAATTTTCTCGGTTAAAAATTACAAAAAATAACAACACTATCAGAATATGATCATGCTACAATGTTGCTCTCAAAAAATAGACCAACTTAGACCCAAGTCTTACTCAATTACATCGAGAAACGATTGAGATATCGCAAAGCAAAGTTTTCACGCATTCTCGAGAATACAACCATCTAAAACAACAAACTTTTGCCTCGTTTCAGAGAAAAAGTTATATGTTTGTAAATTTTTTCTTAATTTTTGTGCGCGACCAGTGTTTACAGGTTTGGCACTACCCTAACCTTTTTCCTCCGCAAACGGAGGGCTGACACATGCCAAGCCACCTGTGAACGCGGGCCATGTTTCTACAATCGCGGGGCTTTGCCCCTACATGCATACATGAATGCATCACGCCCCCACAACGCTACTAAAAATAGGAGAAAAGCGACGGGCTGTGTCGCTTTTTTCCTCAAAGTCGATGGAAAAGCGACGCAGTCCAATTTGTTGCTTTTTTGGTCAATGCTTTTAGAAAAGTAATGAATTGCGTCACTTGTTCGCAGCATGGTCTATCGCCCCTTATTTTAAATTTATAAAAAAAATTAATAAATAGGGATAGACTACATCCCAATAATTAAATTAATTTTAAATAATTAAAACTTGCGTCGGATGGCGTCGCAATTTGGTAAAATATTATGATTCTTTTGTTAAAACAAGTGTCGGACATAGGATCCCTATTTGTCGCTTTTCTCAAAAAAAAATTTTTTTTAAATTTCAAAAAAGCGACAAAGATAGGGTTCTTGTCTGTTGCTTTTTTGAAAATTTATAAAAAAAAATTGCAAAAAAGTGATCAACTTTAGGACCCTATCCATCGCTTTTCTGTAGTTTTTTTGACAATAGAAACCTGCAGTTTCTTCTACCCACTTGCAATCAAAAATCCAATTCAATTTCTTTCAATATGACAAATAAACACAGTCAACAACAATTATAACATACAAAATACATAAAAACAACCATGATCAAACATAAAAAAATGAATAAAATCCATAATTTACAATGTTTTAAATTGTTTCAAAGTTTATCAAAACATTACAAACTGTCTAAAACTAAAACTAAAGGAAACCTAAGGACTATTTTCAACAAATTCATCATTCTCATCAGGTTCATCGAGAGCAGAAGGTTGCGGTGAAGGCCGACGAGTGAAGTTGAGCACTTGTTCTCATATTTGTATAGCTTCTCCACTCATACCCTTTTCTCCTCAACTCCCTTTTCCTCAAATGCTGCCAGTGCATTTGTAAGTTCTGCTATTTATTGAGATATGGCAACCACCTGAACTTAGTCAAGGACCTCAGCTTGACTTGATGATCCAATACCTTCTAAACCTAGTTTGAGTCATCATATGTCATTCCTAGAGCCCATCTCATAGATACGACCATTGTGTCTCCCATCAACTACCTTTTCGATCCGAATTAGAGTGGACTACTCAATCGTAAGTTGGACATCATTTTCAAGCTCACGAGCTTACTGCTCGTAGTCTTGCTACAAATTACAAAATAATTTAGAGTTAGAATCAGTACTTAATATATATATATATATATATATATATATATATACACATATGTATGTATGTATGTATATGTATATGTATACACACACACACACACACACATAAAAGCTGTATTAAGAATCTTACATAGCTCATTCGTCCTTTTCTTCCACCCACACGTCCAGCTCCGACTCACCATCTTTCTTTCTGACATGAGATTTCTTAAAAATCTTATGACGAAATGAAACACATCCCAATATTTTCTCCTATAAATAATTAATAATATAATTAATAAAATAATATTTAATTGAATAATGTATTTAAGATTTTGAATTTAAACTTTAAATTTAAAAATATTTTCACTCCTTCAAAATATATAGTCCCAACACTCTTTGCACACCGGTGTGCAACGAGCCACCTTTAAGATTGTCTCTAGCCTTTTCGTTCAGAAAAGGTTTTGAATTCATTGGAGTCCCTATACCAATGCAAATCTTCATATAAGTGAGGTTGCAACCAACCTGAAGTTTTTTCAGCATTCCGTGCTTTCTTGAGCCAGCTAAGTAGTTTGGTGTTCGCCTTTCTCTCAAAAGTTGTATGATGACCATATTGTACTTTTCCTCCCAAGTACATAATGTTTGAAAAAATAAAAAGAAAAGTGTTAGAGAATTAGTTAGATAAAGTATACTATAGATATTAAACTTAACTTAAAATAAACATGTATACATGCACCTGACGAATTTTGTTTGGAATCTTTCCCCTAGACTGATAGGACCCATTAAATAGCCTCATAACACTCTTCTGTAGGGCCTTGGAAGGATCCTTCAATGGATGCCACCGCAAGACATACAATAAATATATTAATTTATGAATGTTTTAGTAATGTAGCAAAAAATAAATAAATAAAGAACAAACTTACAAGGCTCCATCAGGCTCTATGATAACTCTCCCAATTCTGTCCCTATGGCCAGGATCTAACGGAGTGACATCCTGTGCTGCTTCGGGTGTAGCAGCAGAAGTAGGTGAAGTTGACACCGAAGGATGTACATAATGCTGAGTCAATGGAGGAGTGATAGCCTCAATACTAGAATCTCTAACTCTCTAAGATGATAAGTAAGGAGAATGAGATGTGGGAGACTGAATATCGGGAGATAGAGTACCCAAAGATAATAATTTGTGGGGTCGTGAAATAGTCAGTTTGGGTTGATGGGTGGTATGGTCATACGAAGTGAACCTGGGTTGTGCTGAAGAAGAAGCGTCGAATGATCTCCGAATCTAACTATGGTAAGTCAAAGGATCCGTAGTCTCAAATGGCACAACCTAAATGGCAGGAGTAGTAGTTGTGCCTCGCAGGAGATCTGGCGTTTAGGAAATATGTCCTAGGATATCCTCAGGATTAATAAGTATCGTATTAGACTTTTTCTTCTTGCCATCACCACCAGATGACATCTTTATGTAAAGTAATAATAGGATATATAACGAAATTTAAATAATCCAATGTTAGCACAATGAATAACGTACATACTAGTTATAATGTATAACTTTATTCCTCCTTGTTTGTTTCATTTTCATCATCTTTCCATTCCTCCTCCTCAGTTGTTTCATATTCATTGTCCTCCCATTCCTCCTCCTCAAATGATTCATGTTTCTCATTTACTTCTTTCTTAATATTTTGCATTACAAGGTTATCATTAGAAACCTCTTCTAGTATGTGCTAAGGATATTCTGGTGTGGTTTCCAACTCAACGTCAACTTTTTGTTGACCAAGTGCAGCATCATTTTGGTACATCACATTTAATACGTTCTCAATTTTTATTCTTCATACATGGTTTGTTTTAATAACGACCCACCAATCAACCTTATCTCTACACAATGGATCTGGAGCATAATATACTTGCTTAGCATTTTGGACATTGATAAAAGGATCATAACTTGTGTATTGTCTGGTGTGTTTAACTTCAATTATGTTATATTGCTGGTCCATCCTTGTGCCTCTTTTTCATGGATTAAACCACTTATACCGAAACAATACTTTCTTTCTCTTAAGCCAACTTGAATATTTAGTTTAATAATATCTTGAATGACACCAAAATATTCAACAGTATGGCCATTACCATCGACATCACTTTGAACACACACACCACTATTATTGGTTTTCTTGTATATAGAAACTTCCTCAGTTTGAAACTTAAAACTATTCATACAGTACTTATTAAGTGTATGAATTTGAGAATCAGCTCCGAGTGCGATCTCTCTGATAAATGGAGAATGTTTGACCTTTTGGTATTCATCATAAACCAACTGATTGTATTCATGATAATACAATTAGGTATAAAATGAATCCATTATACATATCACTTCAATATATTTAAACTTTCACACTTACATAACTCATTAACCATGTTGAAAATCTTATACATATAGTTTCGTTGCACCCATGTGTTTACAAACAAGCTGTTATTGACACGTTTAATTTTATCAGTTAATACTCATATATTACTATATACTTTGATAACATAATTTAACACTTACTCAATATATGGTGGAATTTCGGGACAATTAAGCAAAATATGGGTCTGATTGATACTCCATACTAGTGAAGCTTCGTCTTCCACGCTTTCTAGATCCTCGCCCACTTTGATTAAAAATTGAAATATGTAGAAACATAGAATCACTATCACCATTATCATTGTGATTTGACCTATTTCTCCTACATGGGACTTCATCCCCAAAGTAAAGGAGTAAAAATCACCATTCTCTGTGGCAACATTAGCTTGCACAATTGATCCTTCAATCTATTCCCTTTGGTTAATTGATTGTTTGCAGCCTCTAATTTTTCTTTATGTATATATGCATAAAAATATGTTAACCAATGATTAGATTATACAAAGAATTAATTACTTATATAATGAAAAAATACTACCTTTCAAATGGATACATCCACCATGAACAGGACCTCCATGTCGGAATTCTTGTACAAGATGAATCGAAAGATGCTCCATCATATTGAAGAAGCCACATGAAAAGATTTTCTCCAGCTTCGTAGTAATAACAAAAATATTTTTCTCCATCCTATTGATGAGGCATGAAAACATGACTTTTACTATGCTTAAAAAATGGAATTATTGTGATTTTTAAGCGCATTTGTTAGTTTAATATGTGTTTTATGTTTGTTTTGTAGGAAAATAAGAATTTCATGAATCTGTGGGTGTTGGACTGATTTGAGGCGATTTGGAGCTAAAATTGACTTGAACTTGAAAGGCATTTCTGGTGATTGCTCTGGACATAACATACGGCCATATGATACATGTGTATGGCTGGAAAGCAAAGCAAAATAGCAACAAGGCTACAACATACAAGCATAAATCCATCCCGGCGGCAACTAAGCAACCTTGTGAGAGGTTAAATTGAAGAAGTCATTTATAGGGAGCTCCTAGCTGCTTGTTGTTAGTTAGAGGACTGATTTGATGGTGAAAATATTGGTGAGGCACTGCTAGGAGGCTGGGGAATCACAACAAAGTAGCAGCAAAAGCTACAATGCACACAACATAAGCTATCTCAAACAAAAGGATCAAGCCATGTTGTTGAGTTGTTTGTGTCGTGCTGGGAAGTTTGATACTGCCCGTGCCCAGTTAAGCTACTCATGTGATGTTATGCTGATGAAGAGAAGCAGTAGAAAATATTCCAGGACAAAACAGAACAAAAAATGACAAAGGAACAACCACAGGCATGTTCATGACTCGTGGTGATCTTTACCAGTCGTGAAACTGGTCGTCCAGGTGAGTGCGTGTGAGAATGTCATCAAAGGACAATTCACAAGCCCTTGTAAGACTTGTGGAGCACTCCACGAGCTGCAAAGGCACTCGTAATGGCCAGTCCAAGCGAAAAGGCAACCGCCACAGGGTCTATCACGACCCGTGGTATATTGTACGGTTCGTATGGGTGATCATCCAGCAACCAGGCGAGGCAAAAACTCTAAGAAAAGTACCATGATACCTTTCAAGGTCCGTGATGCAGTTCACGTGCAGTGAAAGGAGTCGTGAAAGTGTCCAGCCGTCTAGAAAATTAAAGTTTCCAGATCAATTCTTGAAGAGGAAAAGATGGTGAATCGAGGACAATTTCCGGGTCCAGTCGTAAAGCAGAAAAGATTTTGAGATTGTGGACAGTCTTCCAAGCCAAGTACACACCACAAAATAGGTTCAAGGAACGTGAAACTGACCATGAACCGTGGTCAGTCCCGTGAAGAAAGCGTGCATCCAGATTTATTTTAGCTTTCCTAGTCCAACTAGGATTTGTTTTTCTTAGTGTTTTAGGCAAGGTTTTATTTAGTAAAAATAGGAATTTTAATTATTTGTTTGAGGGAACTTTATACCCCATGTTTTGGGGCTTCTGAGACGTGAAAGACATATCAAAATTTCTAGATTTTCTCCAAAAAATCACATATGGACAGTAGCAAGTTTCCAGCAACTTTAGTTGCTCGTGTTGGTTATTGTTTGACGCTTAGATCAAATGTTCCGGATTCTCTGTGTGACTTCAACAATTGATTTAATCTTCCTTGTAAGTAATTTTAACATGCATTACATAATGATTCTTGTTCTAAATCTTGCAAGTTCAATAATCTAGACACACAGCTAGGGTTGTGGGAACCATAATAACTCAATGAGATAGACAAATTTGGGGTAAATCTCGGGATTGATTATTGTATACATTGTAGTGTTCTTCACTTTAATTTTGTCCTTAATGACTCGATGCATTGGGGTGTGCCTACATTCGATAAATTCCTAGGGATGTAGTGATTAGGAAAAGAACGCTACAATAGAAATTCGGGATTATTAACCTAGTCTAAGTACTTGAGACCGGAAGATGAGAGTATTCTGGGATCCGTAGCAAGGGCTAAAGAGTACACGTTCTGAGACCGGAAGGTGATGAATGAAATGCATCTAAGAAGGATCGAAAGGTGCATTAGATGTTACCTAACTTGTTTGATCTTGTATACACAATCATAAACGGGGTCACTAGACAAATTTGGCTATCTCATTGGCCATTATGGGGACCGCAACCCAAGTCATCATCAATCTATCTAAGTTTTAGTTCATTTTTTGCATTCGTACTCTTAGGTAGGGACTGAATTCAAAACCCTTCATTTTTACATTTTCGTATTATTTGTTTTTTTGAAATAGAACTAACGACCAAAGTAGGATAATTAGTAGAGTTGTTTCAACCTATTCCTTGTGGGATCGGCCCCGACTCTTAGTTGGGTAAATATATTACTAGCGATCGTCCATATTCTTTAAAGAGGGGTATGTTTGAATGTTATCACCTATCTAAACTAGTTTCCAACAATTGACCATAACATATATCTTTACAGAAAAGACTTATCTCTGTGATTGTCTTGCATATCCATTAAGGTAAATTGCTAAAAGCGATAGGAATTAAAGTTTCCATGAATACATGAAATCATTACTTTTATACCTATCCACTTTCCTTCATACAGATCTACCCACTTGGCATATCCTTCTGGGATCCTCAAATTTTTCACCCACTCACATATTTCACGTTTCTCATTCATTGTGAATGAAAAACTAGCTTTGGGCTAGACAATTTTGCTATTTGATAGTTCCTACAACCACAATTCGCTTCTCCTACAATATTTCTTTAAGTCCAATCTAGCTCTTACGTTGTCATTTGTCTTACCTTTGACATAATCACTGTGTTGAACAAATTACTAAAATAGTTTTTCTCAATATGCATCACATCAAGATTGTGTTGCAGTAAATTATCCTTCTAATATGACAACTCCCAAAATATACTTTATTTGGTCAAGTTATGTTCAGCATCATATCCATGAAGTCTAGAATGTGTTGGAGCCTTTGTAACTTTACGAAGATGAGAAAATCTCTCTCAAATTTGATGTCCTATCAATGATGGAGGTGGGGGATCATTCTCAATCCTATCTTTTTTGAATGCATGTTTCATATTTCTAAACTAGTAATCCATTAGTAAGAACTGACGATGACAATTAAACCATGAATTTTTCCTACCATGCTTTAGGATGAAAACCTTACTATGTTCCATACAATGAGGACAAGCATGCTTTCCACCACTCATCCAACCAAACTACAAACCATATGCAGGAAAATCATTAGTAGTCCATATTAAACAAATACACATAACAAAATTCTTCTTAATTGATATGTTTTACATCATTATACCCTCAAATCATAGTTGTTTAAGTTCATCTATCAATGGGTATATAGATATCAATCAAAATTTTTGGATTACGGGGACCCAAAATAACACAAATTAAAAATATCAATGGACTTATTATGCACATTTTAGGAGGAAGATTATATAGAGTAAGAAACACGGGTCAGAGAGAATAAGGCAAGGGAGAATAAGAGAATGGTGGGAAACAATCTGCACACAATCGTAATCTAACATTTCTAGGCTCTCTAGAAAAGTCGAGATATACATTACCAAAATGCTTCCATGCTTCTCCATCAGATGGATGAGGCAACACACCCAGTGACCTTCTATATTCATGATGTCACCTCATATGTAGGGCAGACCTTATCAATGCATTCAACCTCTTCAGTCTGGGAATAAGAGATAAATAATGCATCCCCTTAATTGGAACCATCTTTTTAGCCCGAGTCCTCTTATAATGAGCATGATCGTAAAACTTATAATTTCCAATTAACTATCATCCTTGTAGTATAACATGCAATTACTAACATAACATTGAATTCTATCATGCGACAATCCTAATTTGGAAATCAAGTTCTTTGCTTGATAGAAGTTCTTACGTATGTTAAACTCAAGATAACCAACTCACCCAAGAGATCAACCATTGAGTTCATAGCCGCATGAGGAACATTTCAATTGAATTTAATATCATTAATCTAATGGTAATAGACAACATAAAATGCAGACTTTTCTCACATAATGGACTAGCCTTTTCTAATTCTTCATAGAAGTGTCTTGCTTCTTCATTAGGGGCTTCATTAAAAAATTATTCGGGTTCCACCTTCCCTCCAATCCTTTACGATATAAATGCATAATAACTTCATCTGGACTAAAACATTTCAGGCACTTACTGCACTAGAAGGACACCTAACCAATTGATTTCTCTTAAAAATATCAAGTTTCATTGCATGATCAATAAAACTTCTAACATCATCAATAAATATAGATTTCAGCCGACCATCATCTTCATAGTACATGTCATATCCACAAATGATGATCCATCTACAAAATATCAACAACCTTAATCAATTAGTTCAAGTATATTCTTAAGTAAAATATCCATAATTTTAAGTCCTAAATTATATTCTCAAGTTAAAAATAATTCAAAAGTTCAAGTTCTAAATCATATTCGTAAGTTAAAAATAATCCTAAAGAGGAATTTAAGAAATTTCTTAATAGCAAACATTCAAATTTCAAGTATAATTAAAATTTAAGTATTTAAAAGTTAAGAATTTGTACAAATTTGAAGTAATTTCTAAGTACTTAATTAAAAATCCTAAAGTACAACTTAATTCTAAAATCTAAATTCAAGCTAAAATATCCTAGAATTCAACTTAACAAGTATGTAATATTCATGTTCTAAATCCTGTCATGAAATTAAACTTCTCAACTTAAAGTTTATTTATATCCTACAATATAATAATTTAAGTTTTCTAAAGTTGAAAAGTTGGATTTTTCTAAGCTAATAGCAACTTTCAAATTTCAAGTATTTAAAGTGGAGAATTTCTAAGTACTTAATTAAAAATCCTAAAGTTAAAGTTCTCAAATCTAAGTTCAAGTTAGAAAATCCTAAAGTAACTAATTCCAACAACTAAACCAAATCTAAGCTAAAATGCAAATTAATTTCAGCAACTAAACCAAGTCAAAGTTAAAGTGCAAATTACTTTCAACAACTAAATCAAATCAAAGTTAAAGTACAAACTAATTCCAACAACTAAACCAAGTAAAAGTTAAACTGCAAATTAATTCCAACAACTTAAACAAATCAAAGTTAAACTATAAACTAATTCCAACAACTAAACCAAAATAACGGTAAGGAGTCATTCGCTACAAAAATGAATAATGCAGGGATTAGTAATGCTTAGATTTATTTGTTATCCCATATTTAGTTTATTATTTTCCATTTAATTTTGTGGTTGGTTTAAAATTTTATAAAAAATCACTTTCCAATTATGCTCTTGAACTATTATGAGATTTTCTATTTCATGTAATTAGATCAAAGTAGATTATTTTTTTGTGAATTCTAACAGTTAGGAAAAATAATAATTTGTCATTATGTTTGCTATTTTCTCACTTGAATTATTTGAGAATAAATAATTGTAATCTTAATAAATTCATCACTAATAAAAGTCAATCTTTAATTTAATAAAGATAGACCATCTATTATTAAAATAGAAAAGATGGTAAATAATTATAAAATAGACAATCTGTATTTTACACACAAAAACTTGGAAGTTGTAATTTTAATATAGTCAATATTTTACGAGGTCACTCAACTTTGAGAATATATTTAATATCATTGGACTTTATATTGTATCAATAAAATCACTCAACTAAAATTAATTATAAAAAAATTGACATGTCAAAATATTTTTTGGTGTATTACGTAAATATGAAGCTACAAATATAAAAAATAAAACAAGAAAATAAAAAAATGTAAAAGAATTTGAGGGATATTTGTGTCTTTATGTATTTAATCCCATGATATTAATCCAAGGTATTATCTTGTCACACCCCGGGAGGGTACCTAGGTGTAACTGACACTCGGATACTATTGTTAGTCACAAAGCGAACCACCTAATCTCATCACACTCGTTCAGTCAGTACATTAGCAGAAGACATTCAAGAATTTAGAGGGCTATCAGTGGGCTACAATGTTATCACTATGTATATCGTATGGAATAGGAACAAAATAGCAATCTTAGTTTAAAAAGGAAACAGGGGAAAAGAAATCCACGTCTATGAAGCCTCTACAACTAATTTCTAAGAAGGTACCATGACTGGCCATGGCTACCACCATAAAATGAAATAACTCGAAGTAATAGAAAAAGGGAAATACGACATCCTCCAATGCAGGGGAGGACTCACCAAGTCTCTGCCTGGGAACTTGTGAGCCTTAACAATTCTACTACTGAAGTCCTCTATTTACAGAATCTGCATCATAAAACGATACAGCACCAAAGGGGCGTTAGTACGTGGAATGTATTATATGTAAAATAGGCTGAAGTAGACAATACGAGCAAGACAATATAATATGACATCAACTCATTCGTCACTCAGTGTCAACTCGGAATAAGAGACAAGACTCCATCACATCACCATCAATCAAGACTCATACTATCACATCAACCTTAGAGTACTATCAATATGAAACTTATCTGGGAGTTTCTCTAACCAAGAACCACCACCTATGAGATGGGGATGATAAAATAAAGAGATGTCGTTGCCACATCTGCCTAGTACCTTGTTGAGGTAAAGGACGAGTCTATCAGGGGATCCCAGAGAAAAGTCTATCAAGACCTCTGCGGGATAAAGGAAACATTTACTTTAATTGTTCAATCCTCTCTTATGCTAGCCACGTAGTTAATGAGTGCGAGTGTGACTCACTCTTACCAATTTTAGTGCTATTACTCCTCTCAGGACTCGACATGCTCATAAGTCTATCAACATCAGAATGGTTATACAACCAACCTCCTTAGACAACGTCCTCCTCTCATCTTACCTCTATCAACTCAAGGAATAGAATCACCCTTTTAAACTCCACCTCAATCTCATTTAAACTCTAGGGACACTACTTTCATCAACTTTTGCTACCATTATACTCATCTCAGGGCACAGACCATAGAAGTCAATACACCGAGACAGTCAAGGCTCTAGACATTACCTCTATGTTCATTCTTGAAGTCTTTAGCAAGGAAATCATGTAGGGTAGATTCACAATCATACAATAATACACATAAACAGTTAATTCAAAGCATGATGGTAATCAATTTAAGAAAATATGTATAAATTAAAGACAATGTTCAAGAATACATTCAAGGTATCATAAACCAGAGCTATCACATTCAACTATTCAACCTAAATCAATCAAGGGGCACATGGGAGAACAATCCCATATTCAGGGTAGCCCTTACATACCTGGGATGAAGAATTACCTACACTTCTTCAAGAACATGGACCCAAACTTCGAAACCCTCAACTCTTTCTTCTTCATCTCTCAGAACTCCCATTCGTAGACTTAGAAAAATAATAGGTTTGAACCCTTCGTAAGAACTAAAGGAGTTAAGATGCATTTTGGGGTATTAAAATAGGTTGGGAATACCCAAAAATACTCTTCCCAAAATTAAAAGAAAACTCATCACCAAAATTGCACTGGTCTGCGATGTGGACCCATTGTGCATTAGTGTATTTTCGAGAATTTCAAACTCTGTCGAAAATGAAGAAAAAAACATAAATGTGGGTCTGTGATGGGTCCGCGTCGCGGTCCTGTTGCCCACCCTCAATGTTTTTAGTAAACTTGCAAAAATTATTTTTTAACCCGGTTACTCTAAAATCGGGTCGAGGCCATTTTGTCACTTGATTTTTTGTGTTGATCATAAATCCGGTTTCGAATTTCCCATCAAAGCTTGGAAGACGCATTATCCGCATGATTACGTTCTAGGAGCATTTTAGTAAGTTTTATGGGTATTACATCATCTCCCTCTTGGGATCATTCATCCTCAAATGATAAGTAAAGGCGAAATAAAGCACGAATAGATTCAAAACTCGTCTCACTCCTCACTCGAGAACCCTTGAACCCTCAACTGTCCATCACTTATCTACGTCTCAATCTTAGACACAATAATAGAATTAGCACATAGACTCGAGAATGGGAACTTTAATAGCATTAAGGATAGGTACATTACCTTTGGCATCATCATCATTCAGCACGAATAGGTGCGAGTATTTGATTTTCATCGTTTCTCAGCTTCCCAGGTAACTTCCTCCACAAATAGGTTCCTCCATAGAATTTTCACGGAGGCTATCTCCTTATTCCTTAGCCTGCAAACTTGTTGATCAAGGATTTCGATTGGAATTTCTTCTTAGGACAGGCTATCCTTCACTCGTGTACTCTCAATAGGAATTACCAACGGAGGATCCCCCAAGCACTTCTTCAGCATCAAAACGTGGAATACTGGATGAACTCCACTAGTTCGAAAAGCAGGTCTAGCTCATAGCCGACCTTCCCAATCCTCATAATCTGGTATGTTCCAATATAATGTGGACTCAACTTTCCCTTCTTACCAAACCTCATGACACCTTTCATGGGTGACACCTTCAAGTACACCTAATCATCCACCTCAAACTCTAAGTCCCTTCTCCTCACATCAGTATAAGATTTTTGACGACTTTATGTTGTCTTCTACCTTCCATGATGACTTTCACCTTCTCCATGGACTGGTGGACAAGTTCAGGTCAAATCAACTCAGCTTTGCCAACCTCAAACCATCCAATCGGTGATCCACATCTCCTCCCGTATAATGCTTCATAAGGGTCCATCTGAATGCTGGCATGGTAGCTATTATTGTATGCAAATTCAATCAAGGGAATTTGATCATCCCAATTTCCTTTGAAGTCGATGACACACACTCTCAACATATCCTCCAAAGTTTGAATGGTATGCTCTGCCTGTCCATCTGTTTGAGGATAGAAGGCTATGATCAGATTCACTCTCATACCCAATCCCTTCTGAAAATATCTCCATAATTGATAGGTGAATTGATCTCCTCTGTCTGAGATAATGGACAAGGGAACCCTATATAACCTCAAAATCTCATGAATGTATAGTCGGGCATACTCCTCAGCCATATTAGTTATCTTGACTACCAAGAACTGGGTTGATTTAGACATCCTGTCCACATTTTCCCATATTGAGTCATGCTGCTTTCGAGATCTTGGTAAGCCGATAATGAAATCCATGTTGATCATCTACCACTTCCACTCAGGAATTTCAAAGTTCTGAGCCAATCCACATGGTCTCTAATGTTCAACCTTGACCTGTTGATAACTGGGACACTTAGAGACAAATTCAGCAATGTCCTTTTTCATTCCATTCGACCAATAGACTTCTCTCAAGTCGTGGTACATCTTGATGGAACTAGGATGGATAGAATATCTGGAGCCATGAGCTTCTTCTATGATCCTTTCTCGAACACCATCAGTGTCGGGCACATAAAATCTGCCTGGTATCTCAACTTCCCATTTTGCCCTTTAAAGAAAACCATCACCTTTTGTTTGTGAACCGCTTCTTTCAATAAATAAGACAGGGTCTTGGTCTTTCTTTTCCTTTATTTTTGACACTAAGACGAAGGAGACCCATTTTGAGCATTAACCCCGCCTTCATTATTCTCCTCAAGTTGCACTCCTAGCCAAACCAATCTATGAACTTTCTTAGCCTATTCTCTCTTCCCTTCCTCCACATGGGTCATGCTACCTATAGACAACCTGCTAAGAGCATCAGCAACAATGTTAGCCTTACCTGGGTGGTAGAGGATGCTCATATCATAATCCTTGAGAAATTCCAACCATCTCCTCTGTCGCAAGTTGAGCTCCTTCTGGCTGAACACATATTGCAAGCTCTTATGATCAGTGAACACATCCACATGCACTCCATACAAATAGTGTTAAGCGCGAATACCACTGCTGCCAACTCATGATCATGAGTCGGATAATTCTTCCCATTGATCTTAAGTTGTCTGGAAGCATAAGCTATCACCTTCCCTCTCTGCATCAACACACAACCCAATCCAACTCTGGATGTATCACAGTATATCACGAAGTCTCCCTTCCCGTCTGGCAAGGTCAAAACTGGTGTTGTAGTCAATCTAGTCTTCAACTCTTGGAAACTCTTTTCACATTCCACAGACCGCTAAAACTTGGCCTTCTTCTGAGTAAGCTTAGTTAATGGTGCTGACAGAGAAAAGAATCCCTTAACAAATCTATGATAGTAGCTTGCCAATCCCAAGAAACTTCTTATTTTCGTCGGAGAAGTTGGTCTAGCCTAGTTCCTTACCATTTTATTTTTCTCAGTATCTACCTGAATACCATTTCCTGCAACAACATGGCCTAGGAAAGCCACGGACTTGAGCCAAAACTCACACTTTGAGAATTATGCATATAACTCATGGTCTTTAAGCGTTTGCAAAACCACTCTAAGATGATTAGCATGCTCCTCTTCATCCTTTGAATACACCAGAATATCATCAATGAACACGATCACAAATATATAAAGATACGGTCTGAATACCCTGTTCATCAAAAATCTATGAATGCCGCAAGTGCATTTGTCAACCCAAAGGACATGACTAAGAACTCAAAATTGCCATACCATGTCCTAAAGGCTATCTTTGGAATATCACTTTTCCTCACCTTCAACTGATGGCAACCCAATCTTCAGGTCTATCTTGGAGAAACAAGTAGCACCCCGATGTTGGTCAAATAGATCATCTATTCTAGGGAGAGGATACTTATTCTTTATTGTGATCTTGTTCCATTGCCAATATTCTATACATATTCTGAGAGACCTGTCTTTCTTATGCACAAAACAGATAGGAGCACTCCAAGGAAAGATACTAGGCCTTGTGAAACCATTCTCTAACAAGTCTTTCAATTGTTCTTTCAATTCTTTCAACTCTACGGGGGCCATTCTGTAATGTGGAATTGAAATGGGTTGGGTCTAAGGAAGAACATCAATCCCAAAGTCAATCTTCCTATAAAGAGGGACTCCAGGTAGATCATTAGGAAACACCTCAGGAAACTCATTCACAATCGGGACTGACTGAAGAGTAGACAATTCAACATCGTCAGACTTTAACTCGCACGAGGTGGTAAATACAACCTTTGGAGATCAACTTTCTAGCTCTAAGATAAGAGATAAACTTGCCCTTAGGTGCAAAAAAATTCCCTTTCCACTCTAAGAAAGGTTCATAAGGAAATTGGAACTTAGCAATTTGGGTTATATAGTCAACAGAAGCATAACAGGTGTGGCGCCAATCCATGCCAAGTATCACATCAAAATCAACCATCTCCAACTCTACCAATTCGGCCATGGTATCTCTACAATAAATAGATATTATAAAATCCCTATAAACCCTCTCAGCTAAGATAGACTCACCAATAGGAGTGGAAATAGTAAAAGGCTCAAGCAAATACTCTGGGGGAGTCCCAAACATACTAGCCACATAAGGAGTCACAAAAGATAAAGTGGCTCTCGATTCAAGCAATTCATAGCAATCAAAAGTAAAGACTTAAAGCATACCCGTAACAATATCTGGTGCAGCCTCCTGGTCCTGTCAATTACCCATAGCATAAAGGCGATTCATCCTGCCTCCTATACTAATAGTATTTTCCCTCTGATGATTGCCCACTGGATGTGCTACAGAGGATTGTACTCTGTTGCTCCCTTTACCTTGCCTCCTCTTTGGACACTCAAACTGGAAATGACTAGTCTGTCCACACGAATAGCAAACATCCTTACCCACACGGTACTCACCCAAATGGAGCTTGTCGTACTTATCACTAGGTGGTTTTCCCTTTGGACCTTAAGTCACACTAGCTTGACATTTTGTACCCTGAGCCCTGTAATTCTGGTAAATATGCGACTTATGATCATACCTATTTGGTTGAATGGGCTCACTCGCTATAGAAAGTGCATAATGAGGTGGGCTTTCCTAGAAGTAGGACTTGTCACCCTTATTCTGCCTCTGCTGGCTAGGCTCATGTCCTGCTGATTTTTCCTTTTGGTTCATTTGCTCTTCTCTATCTCTCTTCTTATCCTCCCTTGTTTGTTGGGAATACACCATAATCCTGGAAATGTCCATGTTAGGGTGTCACGACCCCACCTTGGGGCCGTGACTCGTGCCGATTAGGCAATTGAGCAAAACTTATCCCACGAAGATCCCAAAGTTAGTTTACCAAATTCTACCGAAATTTCGGCAGAGTTTCCTCTGT